>LSSL01000207.1:0-14841 GCA_001953115.1 Smittium mucronatum | reverse complement strand
AACCCCCCCCCCCCACTCCCCCTTTTTTTAATTTGTATATAAATATGTAGAGTTTAACTCCACATATCCACTCTGTTCCCTATTTAATCCACATAGATGGGAATATATATATTAGATATTTATAACCAATTATTACTTATTAAAAAAATTATTAATATTTGATTTGAAATTATTATTCCTCTGTGCTAGTGATGGGTCGAGACCTTTTTCCTTTTTAATAAATATGTATGCTCATATTTTTATTATGGCAGTTGACTGGCTGAAATAACTGCTCCAAATCCTATCTCCAAATGAAGAAACAAGAAATCTGCGAAATATTTATAAACACCAAAATATAACATCAAAAAAAAAACTGAAAAATGAAATCCAAATCCATTATATCAGCAAATTTCAATATTCAGAATGACACAAATATATTTCTGTTTAAATTCTATATTTTTCTTTTTTATAAAAAAATTTCTTGAAAGTCCTAATGTCGATAATTTCTAAATATATATTAAAAGCCCTTTTTGGATTACTTCGATTAGAGAAAATAATTTATGCAGTAAATATCAAACACCTTCAGATACTAATTATAACTTAATACTATAAATGAAATATTATTATTTCCAATCATTTTTTTTAATTAATTAGAAAACCCCTAGATTCGGGTAAAGATCCCAACTACTCAAAAAAAAATTCATAATCTATTTTTAATATATTTATGAAAATGAAATAAGAACTCTTACATCAAATTGATAGCATCTATTTTTTTTTTTGTGAAATGTGAATCAATATAAGATCTTTCTTGATCAAGATCTAAAGGGTATAATTGTGGGGGGGGGGGGATTTTTGACAAACAAAATTATATAGTTTATTAAGAAAAAAATAACGTTTTAATCGGGCCATTATAATTTAAATTATCACAAAAAAGCCGAACACGAAGTTTTTTTCTCAAAAAAAAGGTATTTTTAGATAAAAATAAACATTTTACTATTTTAAATTAATAGTTTTTTTAGTATCAAACCACATATTGCAATTTTTTTTCCTAAAAAATTCCTTGATTCTTAAATGATTTTAAAAATGGAGCTAAAGAAGTAGGATGCGTATTTTTGTCCTAGGTTGGGTTAAGCCCTAATTATTGTCTGAAAGTTTTAGTACGCCTGAAGAATTTTTTTATAACTTTAATATATTAAAGTGGTAGGACGCGTTGATCTCCTAGGTTAAGCTACGCCCAGTCGGTCGCCTGGAAGTCTTAGCACGCTTGCATACTAGTCTAGTCGTTTTTTTTATATACACTCGTAGTCTAGTATAGAATATTTTTGTTTTCGTTGATTCTTAAAATATAATAATTTATATTATTCGTGTTGGTAGTTGATTATAATAAGTATTATTCTTTCTTGGGTCTGGATCATTACCTGTTGACCCGTTTATTTAGTATGAGTGGCATTAGCTTTAATAGTGCTATGGGCATGATTGAACGCAATCATGAGTTGGTTGAGTCTGGTGGTTATCCTTATGGGATTGCTCCAGAGGTTGATTGTTGGAGAGAGTTGGCGGAAGATAGAGATAGCGAAGCTTCGTCTTCCATCTTTACTGAAGCTCTCAATCTTAGTGAAGACTTAGAACCATCAGTAAATTTGACGGGAGAGCCGGTCATGGAAGATATTGTATCTTCATTACTTGGAATTTCGTTAAGTTCTGATCCCAACCCCCTGTAAGGTTCTCGTCTGTTATTCCTACCGATTGGGCTGTACAAACACTTAGTGTTGTCAGTACAGGGAGCAATGGGCGAATTGTAGATAGGCGGAGTAAGGGAGAAATACCTGCCCTAAAGTCTCTGTTGGGTGGGGGCAAAGGATGTACTAGTGATAGTATATTCGACTTTGCCCCACCTCTGGCTGCACAACAACAATTTAGAATCGAAGACTTGTACCAGTCTAACTGGTATAGGAATTCCGCTTCCGACAATATATATTTAGGCTAGATATTTTTATCGTTCTTTTTTATAATAGAATATTTTATATTTTTCGGTTTTATTTTAACATAATCTAGTTAAATTGGCTTTTAGTGTTTATTTTATAGTATTCTTCGTAGTTTTTAATCATTAACTGCTAACATAAATTATATAAGTTTTATTTTTATATTTTCCTTTAGTGTAGAAATTAATCAATTAGTGCTACAACTATGGTTATGCGCAGTAATTAACTATCAAATTACAGCTTTTACACTTATGGGTTTGCTCCGGAATTCTTTTTTTGAAGAGAGGAAACGGAAAATAGAGACATTAATACTTCAATAAAATTTTCTTATGCTGCCTCTGATTTGGTTAATGGGTTAGACCTATCAGTCAAACTGACTGGAGAGTTGGTTATGGAAGATATATTATCTTATTTACTGGTACTTTCGTTAAGTTAAAATTCCAAACATAAGGTAAGGTTCTAGCCCATTATTCCCACTTTTGGGGATTATTAAATTCTTATTTTTTAATTACAGTTTTCAATTAGTGAAGTTTGGATAGTTGGTGCGATTGAGCAATACCCTCCCTCAATTAAATGTTAGGTGAGATACATATGAGCGTCAGTGATGATGCACTCAGAGTTTTCTCATAATAAACCAAATATTTAGAGAAATAATAAATTTAAATAAATAATATTTTATTTCTTTTTATTTTCGGCTTTACTTATTATGTACAAATTAGAAGTTATATTTAAAATAAAGACTTAGAAAATGAGTAAGTGAAATTAAAATTAGATAAAATTTTCGGGATTCGAAATCACAGATAATATAACTTTGTGGTCGCAAAAATGGTAGTTATTCCGATTTGATTAATTGGTTGAAGTAAAAATGGGTAGTATGCAAATAAGATGATATAATAAATGGTATATAAATAAATCGTGTTGCAGCTATATGATTGTGTTTCAATTTAGTGGTAGGATAAACAGTAAATAGGTTTATTGTGGAATAGATGAAATTTTAATTAGGTTTAAAATTTAGTTAAATTTTCAAGTGGATAAAATGGAAATAGATCAATAGTCATAATAACAGATAAATATAATAAAACCAAATTTAACTAGTAAATAAATTTTAAATTTCCAAAAATAACAAGAAAAAAATCTAAAAAGAATGAAATGAGCTATATAATATAAAAATAGCTTAATAATTTATCGTTTTATAATGATATTTTACATTTTCGATATAATTTATAATCGTAACATCTACCACCATTAACCAGTTTATTTAGATTTTTTATGGCGTATGACATAAATTAAGTGGTGTTATATAATAATTAATCAATAAAATTTTAATAATCATTTAAAATAATCATTTCGCATAAATGCTTGTTTTACGAAATAAGGGATCCTTCAAAGTAAATGTTTATTATCACGGTTAAATGAGCTCAAATACTTGAGGGGCTTATGACTTTATCTTACAATAAAATTCTGTGATACAAAAAAAATACTTGAGGGGCATCATTTAAGTGCAAAACGCATATCCTTTAATAAAAAATTGTGTATAATTTGAGTGCTATAATATATTTGGAATACCTAATAAAAATTGATGTGAAAGTTTCAATAAAACTTCAACTGATAAATTTGGTGAGTTTAAAAGAATAAATATGTGTTTTTCGCAAAAATATTACTAAAAATCACGAGCCATTATGAATTAAATTATAAGTATATACCAGTAAAATAATTCACAATAAATTAAAATCAATATATTACGCAGAAGAATAATTAAATTATATTACTGAAGATTTTTAAATATAATTTATTTCTCTGGTGAGTCAAATCAGCCAAATGTTTAGTATGGAATTTTATTATCTTTTTTCAAATCTTTTTTTTGTTAATTAGGACTCAATAAAAGTCTTACTTAATAATAGGCTATTAAATTATTATGAAAAAGAAACAAAAATATGTGTGGATGTTTTCTGTACCTTTTTTAGATTTTTACAACTCGAAAAATTCCAACAATTATAAAAATCTCGCATTTTCGTCAAAAATTCGTGAATAGTATACACTAAGATTATCCAAAACCGGCGAGATTCTTGGAATTAAAAATAAAATAAAAAAATAACTCTTTTTTAAATATTGTGTATGAATTCCTTAAAATATATTTTATTAAAACTTCTAATTATTTTTGCTTGTAAATTTTTTTTTATTTAGCTGAATAAATAAATGTTTAAACATAATACTAATAAAAGCTATGCTATTTATCAACGATTAGTGATGGAAATAAATCTTACCCAGCTTTAGACATTTAATATCCCTAAATAATTAAAATTTAAATATGGAATTAATATAATTATATTTTACTAATATTTGGATATGATCGATAAATAGACACCCTGATTTATAAGTTTTTCGATGAATAATTTAAGTTTCATAAAATACTTATTTAAATTTATAAACGCAGACTCATCTTATTTCTATAGTAATGGAGTAAATTTTTTTCCTTTTTTGATATTTTATTTAACACTTTTATCCTTGATTATAATTAGTTTGAATCAGTTTTTTGGGTCTTTTAGTATAATTTTTTTAAATTCCTAATCGAAAATCACGAAATTTTATTATCTTCTTAACTAAAATTAATTTCTCGTGCTATATTTGAGATTAGGAGTTATGAATTAATTAAATCGAGATATAGTGTAAAAGAATGATATAAATTTCAAAATTACGACCTTTCCACATTTATTTATGGCGTAATGATGATATTAATTTCATATCGGATATTTAAAGTTTTTATTTTTTTATCAGATAGAAATTTTTTTTTCAAGAAATAAATATAATGTTGGATATGTTCCTCCGCCTTTGATGCAACAATTATTTATCCTTAAACGAGAAAAATTACATTTTCATACTATTTAATTACATATATATTTTTCCCAGTCGTCTTTAATCTCATTTAATTAAAAGATTAGTCAAAAAGGGCTATTTTTTTATTTAAAATAAAACTATTAGTATAAATAGAGCTATTATGTCCTCTTTTAGTTGATTAAATTAAAAAATAGTCGGTTTAGACCCTTTTTGATCAATAAATTGTAATTAGCTTTTAGTTGATTTATCATGATTTTTTTCTCTTATAACTTAAAAAAATACCTACAATTTGGTATAAAATTATTATAATTGTATCAAATGATACTTTTTTTAAAAGAAAAAAATCTATACATTAATAGATATTTTTGGAATTATATAAATCGTATTAATTAGCTGAAAAACCTCAGTACCCTAATTATATCAATCCAAAATAATTTTTGGATAAAAATACCCTGAAAACTAAAAAAAAATAAAAGGAATTTTTTTTTGTTTAATGATATTTTATATTTTATTTAGTGTTATTTAATTGTTATTTTTCTATACGGGTTTTTTTATTATAACATTAATTATATAAACTCGAATTTATAATTTTTTTAATCAGAGTTTTTTTCGAATTATCTTAATTTCTTCTTCATATAATCAATCTGAGCTACATAAAAGATGTGAAATCTAAAAATTTGCCTATTTATTTTAAAAAAACTGATTAAAAAAAATAGATATTAATTTATTGGAATTTCTGTTGTGTTTTTTCGTTTTGACACTAACTATATCTATATGTAAGGATCAGGTTTAATGGGATAATTTTAATGATAAAAGGTAAAAGGATATACCAGTTAAAAATATAAAAGATAGGGAAAGAGACAAGTTGAAAAGCTTAGCCATTCCAAAATGTCTAAGCTTCCTTATTTATAACATTTTCTATTTTCTAAAAGTCAATTATGCTTATGGGAAGATATCTTCATTGGATGAAACATTCAATGCGTGTACTGAATCTATTTGTTCATTACACTATACCCTCTTCCCAAAATTTTAATTTCTTCATATGTTCACTGAATTTATTTTTGCATCAAAGAAGGAAATTTTCACCTTCTAAATAAAATTTTTGAGTCTTTATATATTTCTTTTGCTGTTTTAAAAACAAAAATAACAAAAAAAGTCATAGTTTTAATGAATTTAGCCAAACTTTAAAACCATGATATTTTACATAAAAAGCAATAGATAGCTTTAAAAAAATATTCTTTGATTTATATATATTTATAATTTATGGAATTCCAAAAAGCTTTCCTCTTCTTCCGGGGAGTTATAAGCTTTAAATTTTAATTTTTATGATAAAAATATGTATAAAAATTAGTAATATTATTCATTATTTAATATAGCATAATTTCATCGCTAAATTTAGAAAAAAACTATTGTATTCTCTTCTGATTTATTTTAAAGCAAAAAATTGATAGCCATATCTTCATCAGTTAAAAATAAATATCTTGAATCTTTTTATAAAAAATAAATATATCTAAATTATGATATAAGTTATAAATTTTAAATGATCTTTTTATTAAATTATATTTTTTTGATATTAAATCACATATAAATACCTAAAAAACAATTCATCTTGTTTATAAATAAAAATGAAGCTTTTTAAATAAATATATGTCTTATTTATTTTTAATTTTTATCTTATGTGATTTTAAATCGTGTATTAATCAGATAATATAGTCAAAGATATAATCTACATCTAATAAATATTTTTTGTCTCTTTAGGATAAATTAATAAAAAAGGCGTATTTTTTTTGGCTAATATTTTTATTTTAATCACATATAGTACGAATTTTGAAACATTTACCTATTAGCATATATAAAATAATTTAAATTAAATTAATATATCAAATATTATGTTAAAATAAAAGTAATACAGTTAAATATTACACTTTATATATATAATAAATATAGGTTAATTAAATATATATCTCACAAAAAGTAAGTTAAAAAATTTCTAAACAATAAAAATGTTTTTTTAATAATAATTTTTTTGTATCTTTATTTGAGAAATATTTTTGATGGGGATAATTTTTTTATATTTTTACCAATAAAGTTATTTGGAGACTTTATTCTAAGAAAAAATGAGATTTTATTAAATATTTCAAAAGCTGGACTGCAAAAATAAATCCTCTATTGGAAAAATATGAATTTTTTTTACTATTTATATGTTTTCACAAGTTTTATTGGGTTTTTAGTTTTTGATATTTTATTTTATCAGTTTTTTTTAATCAGTGAAAAAATCCCGGTATTTAAAATAAACTCCCATTCATCAAAAATATATTAAATCCAAAAAAATTCTAAATTGGGTTCCCTAAGTATATTTGATATATAAAAAATAACAAATATTGCAACTTTATTTCTAGTAGAAAATTAAAGCGTGATTTTGTTAATAAGATTTTATAAAGCGGTTATTTTTGGATGATATAATATTTTAAAGCGATAATCATTTAAATTTTTTATCAGTAATGTATTTTTTTCCCTCAACTAAATATGGATAAAATCTAAAAAAAAAAAAAATTTAATGTAAATTTCGGGTATTTAATTTTAAAGTTGTGATTTTTTTACAGGATGTTAAAAAATTAATAACATACATAATTATAACTGTTGTTTTATTTTTTATGGAATATTCAGTTGTTGAATTTATAAAGTTAGATTAATATATTTTTTGTATCTAATATATATATATATATATATTCAAAAGTGATACTGAAAAAGGAAAAGTTAATGAAAGTTAAATAATTAAAATTAAAATTATTCGAAAATTCATTAGAGTTAATCTTTGATAACTATTTTATTTCCTGTAAAGTGAAAAAATCAAGCAAAATTTTTAAAAAAATATCAGGCAGTAAATAATAAAAAAGAAAATATTTTTTAATTTTTTTTAAAATAGGAGCTTCAAAATTTCACAATTAAGTATGTATTTAAATTATTCAATAAACGGATTTTTTAAAAAAATAAAATTTAAAGCCAAATGGCTCAAAGAGAAGCTTATTGTTGTCAAAAAAAAACTTCTATGTGAAAAAAGGAAATAATTATCAAGTGATATCTATTCATATTTTCGAACATATCACAAGTTTATTACAAGTTATTAAATATAATGACTTTTATAACTTATTTTTTTTCCTAAAATTTTATTAGTTTACTATATTTTTTCAGGCTCTAAATTTTATATCTTTTCAAAATTATAGATTATTATCATAATAAATTAATCGTAAATTCTTTCAGATTATGTAAGTTGAAAATCCTATTTATTTTATTTATGCTCTTTTGAAATATTTCCAGAAGGATCATTTTTTCCAAGTTGAGTTTAATATTAAATTTAATAACAGAAATTTTATCGTAATTGTGTTCCTGTAAATATAAAACTCCTGAATTTTTTTAAAAAAATTCCCGAATATATTAATAGACCTTTAAAAGAATATTTTTACTGAATTATTGTTTAATGTTAGACTAATTGAATAATTTCTGATTCTAAAATAAAAAAAACCAAATATCATTAAATTTATTTATGTCTGATAATTTTATTCACATTCGAAAAAATTAATATACACATTTAAAAAAAATAAGAAAAGTTACATCGAAATAATATGTCAATTTCCTAATGGTCAGGTTTATATTTAAATCACATCCGCTTTATCAAAACTCTTATATGATTTATTAAAAATAAACCGAATTTAGAATTATATCCAAAAAAATTGAAGACAAACAGTTTCATTTTTTATCATTAAAATTTTTTTGGCACAGTTTCTTGCATTACTTTTTTTTAAGTATATTCACTATCACAATTGATCATAAGTCTTAATTTAACCAATAACATGAAATAATCTATGGTCTGATGACATTATTGACAATAAAATGAAAGTGATTTATGTGCCATGGTGCCCGAATAAGCTAAATTAACTTTGAAATAAGCATTACTACAATTATTATATCATAATTACTATTATGAATTTTATCAGATGAGCTGATTATCAATTAGAATATAAAATTGAATTTTCTTATTTTCTAGAATTTCGATTCTGCTCTTGATTTTTATTCTCATGAATAAAATATAACTAATAAGAAATTTTTTTATTTATGTATTTATGAACTCCTTTATTTAGTTTTAACTTCTGTAGAAATAACTTTCATGCCATTTTTGTATTAAAGGTATATGCACTTTTTTTGTATCTATTAACTTTTTATATAGCATCATTGTTTTGAAATGGTAAAATGTTCAAAATTGAAAATAAAAATATTAGAGTTTTTAAGGCTTTCAGGTTGAAAAAATCTATTAAAGTTATGAGAGCTAAATAAATATTTTCAATTCTAAATTTGATAATATTAAGTTAACCATTGTGACTAGTTTAATGGGGTGCTTTATTTAAAAATTGAAATATATTTTTTTTTATTATTCTTCCATAAAAGTAATAGAAAAACTTTCAGATTTAAAGCTTAACTATTGGAATTTGTGATTTTATATTATTTTTAAATTTATGAACGCTTTGATATATAACAAATAGCAAATTATTCACTGCTTTTCAAATATTTATCTTGAAATTCACAATAAAATAAAAAAATAAAATCAAAATTCGATAATCAAACCAGCCAAGCAAACCAATAAAGTTGTTAAAATTATTTTATTAAATAATTGAATGAGATATTAGTTAATAAAGCTCCAATTTAAATAATCTATCAAGCTACCAATTAAATCCACGAATTATTACTTAATGGAAATTGTTCTAATTAATAGCCAATTAATTCCTAAATAATTAATTCAGCTTTTAAATAGAACACATTAATTTTGAAAAAAATAACTTATAAAGAAAAATAGGCACATATTTGATGAATGTATCGTGTTTTTAAGATAGTAAAGGGTGTGTTTTTTTTAATTAGAGGATTTTATTATTATAAGTACACATTTAAGGTAAAATCTCTAATAAATAAATCGGAAAAGACGTTATTTAAAATCAATTCTAAAATTTACTCGAAGTTCTTCAAGATCAGAAAACAAATAAGTTTTTTAATAATTATTAAAATAGTATTTATTTTATCATGAATTTAATATAAATGTGAAAATTTTAACGTTGTTTTATTTCAATTAAAAATTATGCATTACAACTTTGATTACATTTATATTCATTTTTTTTAAAAAAATCGAAATATGAGACGAAAAAATCAATTAATAATCACTTTTAATTAACAAAAACGAGATTTTCCACTTCTTATACGAGAAATAATTCACTATTATTATTATTATTATTATTATTATTTGTTCTATACTAGATTAGATTAAGCCTTATTAAATTTACATAAAGCTGATAAATACATTTTTTTAAATCGTATAATACAAAAATTTCTTAAAGCGGGTTAAATTTTGGCTTTATTTGGATAAAACTGTAGGATAATAGTCCAAAGAACATTAAATATACACACGAACACTCAGACTTGTAACCAATAAAAATAAAAATTTCATTAAAAAAATAAATTTAGGGGGGTTTTTTTATGTAGCATTTTAATGGGTTAAATTGCACAATTTTTTATGAAAAATTCATATTTAATAAATAAGTAAAATGATTTAAGGAATGAAATAGTATTTAAACTATATAAAAACCATATAAAGTTAAGAAAACAAAACTTTCACATATACTTACATGAATAAATTATTCTCATGGCTTTTAAATCAAAAAATTAAAAAAAAAGTTAATAAAAACATGATTTTATCAAATCTATTATTTTTTTTTATCAGAGGCTCATATTCTAGCTATTATTATTATTTATAATTTTTTTTTTAGAGTTTTACAGAATAGAACACCAAAAATACTTGTAAAATAAATTTTTTATATATTATTTGCAGAGATTGTTGATTTTTGCAAGACTTTCAGGATTTTCAATATTTTTTAATCATTACTAAAATTAAGCTCATTATTTTTTCTAAATCTTGTTTGATTTTTTTAAAAAAATCTGGTCTTGTTAAAAATTGATTGGAATTTTCCACTGGAATTTTTCTTTAATTTTTTTTTAGGTTCCGATCCAGATTTATTTTTATACATATTTTTAAAAATAAAATACTCCAGATATAAAAGCGGATTAATCAGGAGGGGGGGTGTATATACACTAACAAATAAGAAGTATTTTCTTTTTAAAAATTTGTTCAAAAACATAAATGGAAAAAAGTGGTTTATTGTATCGTTTTTATTATATAATTTCAAAAAATGTTTCAACTTTTTTAAAAGATTTTCGGAGACTAGTTATTTTAAATAGGGATTTTCCCAAATCGGTTTGGGATTTTTACAAAATATATGAACAAATTTACAAATGATAATTGAGTTACTGGTAAACAAAAAAAATGAATTTTTTTAATTTTCGAACATAAACCCTTGGCAGTCCAGTTTTTCATTTTTTAAATAGCCCTTTTAAACATCCTATCATAGTAAAATTTTGGGAATTACCATGTTAAAGACCTTAAAAATAGGGTTATATGCTTGCTAACCCCCCATGCACTTTGAGGGGGGGGGGTTAAAAAAAATACTCGTACACAAAATTTTATTAATGAATATGCTAAAAATATTCAAACCAAAATATTCTCAGCAGTTTAGGTGTAAAAACATAAACGGAACCTAGATTTTTTATCATTTTTTATATCTTTTAATTGGATTAAGTCTTGTAAAAAAATGCGAAATATTCAAAATAAATCAAATTTGAGGGCTAAATAGATTTTTATAAAGGCAAAGACTCGCCATATCAAAACTTATAAAATAGCTAAGATGTTTAATCGTAAAAAAGTACTAGTGTGGTTAATCAGAGCGAAATTTGTCAATTTTACTGCAAGCAGTTTAAGGGTATTGATAAGGCCCAAGTTTGGAGCACAAAATATTCAAGTTTGAAAATGATAAAAATCCAATTATTATTTAAAAATAATTCAATTTGATTTACAAAAAATTAAATTGATTTAAATAGCCTTAATTTTCAATGCAAATGAAGTATTTATATCACATCTTATTCTCACATTCTTGGTTTTTTTAGAGGATATTTTTTTAACTAAAAGGGCTTTTTCTAGGTATCTTAATTTTTTCGTTTATCTTTATTTAGCTATCAAGTAAGAAAAAATTTCATTATAATTCACCGAATAAAGAATTTTTCACGGCAATATGATACTACCAGGGTTTTTTTTTACAAATTCTAATTCTGCTCCTTTTTTGAAGATAAAAAAAAAGAGGATCTACTTAAAGTTATAAATCTTCAAAAGTACTTTGAGTTTGTTGATAAATTTTGAATTTAAATGGAATAAAAGTCGGGAGAGAAATCTTAGGATCCAAAAAATTGACACTAGAATTTCAAAGTTTGACTAAATGCTTCACACTGTTGAACTTTTTTCTACCCAATTTTGATCAATTTAATGTGAGAAAATCTCAAATAGTTATTGGCTCTGATTATTGCTATTTGCACTGATATTAACGTCTATTATGGGACCATAGCGACGTTCGTATTGGGTTTTAATACGAGTATTTGTTTTATTAATCGATTCTATATTGTCTCGCTTCGATTTTTTATTTTCAAGATCTATTTGGTGTTGCTCAAAAGAATCGGCAACTAATTGGTTACTGGCTAGAACTATACCCCGCTCTAAACAGTAGGGATTCTCAACAGTGACGAAGGGATTTAGATTAAGAGAGAACAGCATATCACCCAATCCAAGGGACTGCTTACTATTATATATAAGATCACATATTCTTGTTGACGCACGCTGGATATTTGTACTGTTCGATGGGTTTGGTGTAGTTGAGAATGATGAAGGTAAAAATGGGGACTTGGCATATATCGGAGTTGTTCCGTTGACCAGAGATCCGTTCCTTGGAGCCGGACTGACTCCAATATTATTTTTAATACTAGATGGTTGTGTTTGGTAGGCATTAGTGTTGTTATAGTATGCATTTTTAACTGGTATCCCTAGTGCTCGGTTCGATCTTATCTTGTAAATCATATTGGATGCTATATTCTTAAGATGGCACTAAAGGAAAATAAAAAAAAGAGGGTTATGATTTAAACAGTAATACTTTTTGTTTATATAAAAGAATAAGGCTGAATACATCCAGTCCATAAAGTAATAGCTCGACGCTTTCATCGGTTACTCCCCCAATCAGACCGTGTTGTAAAGCCGATGCAACCATTCTAGACTGTAGGGATTTTTTGTCGGGTGTCGATTTAGTATCGTAACAAAGAGGAGAAGTAATTCCTCTGGCCAAATCAAGTGCATAAGCTGACAAAAAAAAAGTAGATAAAAACAGTGAAAAGATTAAGTTTTGAAAATTAAACTCACTCACTTGGGGGCAATTTGTTGGAAGGAATGGGTAAAACTATCCGTTCAAATATTTTTATTGCTTGGTCTATCGAATTATCCTCAAATTTCTGTGTTTATAAAGAGCTTAGTTAATTTTGATTGGAATTGTAAGACGGAAATTAAATTACCTTTTTAGCTAAACTCTTTATCGCTCTTTTATCGGCCTTGGATAAAGATTTCACAAGTTGTTTAAATTCTTTCCAACTTTCAGATTCTTTTCCATCGGATGATTCCTCCCGTATTTTGGCCAAAATTTTTTGCCCTTTTTCATTGATTTGGAGTAGCTCATAACCATAGTTCTCGATTTTCGTTTTTTTGTAAAGCCCACTATTTGTACCAAAACCTAAATTACTTTGATCAGGTGGGGGGCGGTCATTCATTTTAGCATTTTTCAAAATTCCCAGTATCAATTGATTATGAATCAAAGCTAAATAAAATGTGAGAGAAAATTTAGACTCTGAACAAGCTTTACGAATTAGCTTCCAATATAAGAAATAAAACATGTTATTGTTCTAATTAATGATTGAATTCGTTCCATTCAAAGCCATCTGTAAAAAATTTAAAAAAATACCTTCTTTTTTAGGAAATGTGTTTCTTATTAAATTTTCGAATTCGCACATAGATATTTTCCCTATCAAGAAATTTGACATTAATTCCCAATACTTAGGACCCGAATCACCGAGAGCTTCGGCCAGTTGCTCCTTAAGGCTGAGCAAATCTACCCGGCTGCCACTCGATGAGGAATCTTCCTGAAAGACAACCTCGAATTTTCTTTTCATTTTTTTTTATAGTAGAGCTCTATTTTGATGAAATAATAACTACAGCTAGTTCTAAGTCTATCTTTAATCTTGTAAAAATTACAAAATGGCTTTCAAAGAAATTGTGACTTTTATAGCATTGGTATAGAAGATAATATTATAATATTATTGGTCAATTCTTGGAATATATTCTCTTAAATGAATTGGTTGGCGAATAGAAGTCGTGTATTTAAAAAAAGGATGGAAATGGACAGAGATTCTGGGCTAAGCCGCTTTTAATACCGCAAAGATCATCTTTCTTTTTGTATTTGATTTATGCCAACAGTTTATTAATAAACTGCTAGTTTTATGGCATTTCTAATTCCCAGAAACTTTGATGAGTAATTGTAACCTAGATTAGGGATATTTTTCTCATTTGGAATTACTGTTACTTTTCTATCGATCATAATTTTGAATAAATTACTAAGCAATTATACGATAAATGCAAAACCCATTTTAGTGAGGTCTTAAAAAAATCACATACAATCTTCCAAAGAAAGAAAAGAATATATATATACATTTAAAAAACAGTATGAGTGCAAATGTGGGGTAATTAAAATATGTTAATAAGAGAAGATATGTTGTAGAGCTGTTTTAGAAAAATTGAATATTCACTTTTCATCCATCTTAAAATACACGCAAACTTTTTATACAAGAGTTAATTCCTTTGAATACGCCATCTTGGATATGCAAATCTCGTTCAGTGAATCCAAGTGTAATATGAGGCCAAAATGCCTTTGGGTCAAAACGAGATCTATCTCCTCCTTTTCTTATGTACAATTCATGTATTTCCTTCCTCAGTTCATAAAAACTGCTATCCTCGTCAGAGACAACTATATAATATGTGTCTAAAACCTTTTTTCTACCCTCTTCCGAATTTATAGTCCTGCCT
>LSSL01000205.1:0-19260 GCA_001953115.1 Smittium mucronatum | reverse complement strand
ATTCGTTTGTTTGAATTTTTAATAAAAGAATCAACCAAAGTTTGGCTCTATGGGCGTTTGTAGCCTCCGTTGTACGTGCCATTTTTTGTATGATGGCCCTGAAAGGGCTAAGCTCAATATATATGAGGATGTCAGTCGAAATGGAGTTGTGAATATATTTTTTAAAGTGTTTATTTGACCAGAAAATGGACGCTATTTTCGAGGTCTTATTTTATTACGAGAATTTGTTGGCATTTTCGCACACCTTTCGCATAAATAGTTAATTGATCGACATTTTTGTGTCTTTTATCCTGAGAGGGATGTAACCTCAGTCATATACCTACTTGAAGCAATGCCAGGGGGGAGTCTTTCGGTTGGTATATTGCACCCTTTTCCCGTAGGTACGCAGCCGGTAGTCCGGAAGAGGAGCTTATTGTAGTTAGGATAATAGTTTTTTCTATACGTCTTTTTCTTTTTTTTCATATTTTTTTAGTATAGTTTTTAATGGCGTTATCTTACAATAAAATTCCGTGATACAAAAAAAAATTTATCCTGAGAGGGCCAAGCGACTTGCAGTTTTTGTGCAATTAATTATTCAATACATGCGTTCAATGGATCTTCAGTCCTCCCGGGCTGTAGATTTTAAAGTGTCACTACGATTCAGCCTTTCCAGCACCCAAATATGTTTGGATAACCCCTCATTTATGAATTCCTAGAGCTTTTGTTTGATGGTTTTAGGCTAGATCGATTGTGATTGCTAGATAGATAAAAAAGAACCTTGTTGGCTAGGATTTAGATGGCGTTTTATCCGCCATAGGCCACAATAAACTCTTTATCGTTCAGATGGCTTAATTGTGCCATCATTATTAACCAACACTCAAATTACTTTGATTTACTATACGATTAACATATACTCCATTGGTTATTTGGGTTTGATTGCTCAATAGGTATCTTTTATTTTTTCGAGTCGGTGTAATAAGCACCCTGGATGTTTAAGGGTTAATGAAGTATCGAGGACAATATTGATTTCAAATATGTGTAATTCCTTAGATAATATGCTTTAGCACTATTTCATTATTTTGTAGTGATAGTTTTATAAACTGACACTGTGAATTTTTTCTTGATAAATTAAACCCGATTATAACCAACAAGATTTTGGTTATTCGAAAAAATCCTTTGAAGCATGTCATGTAGAATCCACTTTAACACATTAAACTTGTAAGAATATCATTAAGGAGTTCTGGGATTGACTGAGACATTTTAAAAAATATCAACACAGGATGTACGGGTTATACTTTAGTGCACCTTGGTTTCAAGTTAAAACAGCAAAAAGTTTATCGCAAATAGTATTTTTTAAACACCCAGACCTCCAAAATCATAGGGAATTTATGCGGGAAGATATACCACATTATTAACTCACTTATAAAGATACGGTCAAATCTTACATTATTATTTCTAAAATATGTTTCCCAGCTTTTCTAAAAGTATTTAGTGTTCACGAATGGACTCTACAATAATACAATTTGGGCACCAATGATTATTACTAGTAATACAAGATAATTGTTTCTATTTGATTTGGCAAATGATCTAATAATAAGTGTTGAAATATTAGACGTTAAATTTCAAGTTAGTTTAGACTAGTTTCAGAACTAGTCACCTACTGAAACCCAAATACAAATTTTTCTCCAATTAAAACACAAATTTATATTTTGGATAAAACCAATTAATTGTGTTAAATAATCTTTTATATCAAGTGTCCGAGAAATAGGTGAATAACCCCGCCAACATTTGGATTCTAAAACGAGGGTCGAGGGTATCTTTATAGCTTTCAAATCAAGTGAATTTGACATAAAAGGCAATGCCATGTCCTTTCTAGCCAAAGAGTATTGTCAATATTAATAATGTATTCTTTATTTATTGGACATCCTAATTCGACACCAAATTATTACCAATAAAAAATTCCAAGTTACGAGAAGGGGGGGGGGGTGTGGTCAATAGCAAAATACAAAAAAAGTTTTACATTAATTGTTATTTCTGCTATGGATGATTTGCCACTGTTTAAATTGTCTAAATATGCGACTTCCAAAATGCGCCGACTTCAATGTATAATCGGCTACAGTTTTGAGGATCGACATCTAGATTTTTTAATAAAAAAATGAAAATTTTAAAGACACACATTAAATGTGCCTTGATTCACGCGTCATGACTCTCGTTTCTCTGTTCTCAGGATTTTATTGATTATGGAAAATTAGCTGGTTTCATACCATTGGTTTTAATTAGAAACCAAAATAAAATTTATGCTAGCAAGTTATTTATCGCTGAAACTAGCTTGCAAAAATTTGTATTTCATTCGCCAAAAAACAAATGGTTTATTGCAAATGACAATGTGTTTAGATAATGAGAGAAGGGTAAGTTAGATATTACCGAAGTTCTCAAAAGATAGTGTTTGTGCATGCTATTTACCATTCAGTGGTGTTTTGCCATGTGGATTAACAGGTTAGACCAATAGAATTCTTCACAAAACATCGGCTTATTTACGAGCGACAATGCTTAATCAATCTTGGCTCTTAATTAATCCAATTATAAAGCATAATCTTACCTAGACTCAACATCCCAAAAGGTATGAAACATATATTTTTTTATTGGTCAGAGGCTTGACAATACAGCAAGCGTCTGATTTGACAAGGATTGCTACGAATTGATTGTTGTTGATTGTGGGACACTATTGCAAATTATCGCTTTGGATTCTGTGAAATATTTGTTTATTTTTATACTATCGTATCCCCTCTTGTCAAAAATCAAAGTCAATAAATTGTCTTGACGCTGAATAACCTCTTCTTCTTTTCAAAGAGATTTATATTTCATTTTTGTTCTTTTTCTTCCATCCTAATCACCTTTACTCCATCACACTAAAAAAATATGAGCCGCGCTGATCACATTTACCTTGCCAAGCTTGCTGAACAAGCTGAACGTTACGATGGTTTGTAGCTTTAGCTTCACTCCTACTCTCTATATTCTTTCCTCAGCCCGATATTCATTTAATCAAAATTACTTTTAATTTCAAATAGAGATGGTCGAAAGCATGAAGATTGTCGCTTCTGGTGAAACAGAACTCACCGTCGAAGAACGCAATCTGTTGTCCGTTGCCTACAAGAACGTTATCGGTTCTCGCCGTGCTTCATGGAGAATAATCTCCTCCATCGAACAAAAAGAGGAGTCTAAAGGAAACACTGATCACGTTGCCAAGGTCTCTGACTACCGTAAGAGAGTTGAGAAAGAACTCAAAGAAATTTGCCTCGATGTTCTTAACGTTTTGGACGTTCATCTCATTCCTAAAGCTTCCACTGGTGAATGCAAAGTCTTTTACCTAAAAATGTAAGTCTGTCGCTATCTAATGTTTGGGTTATTCTCATTTGTTCTTTTATTTATAGGAAAGGTGATTACTATCGTTATTTGGCTGAATTCGAAGTAGATGAGGAACGTAAGACTTCTTCTGAAAAGTCTCTTGAAGCTTACTCAAGTGCTTCCGAGGTTGCTAACGCTGAGCTTGCCCCCACCCACCCCATCAGACTGGGTCTAGCCCTTAACTTCTCTGTCTTTTACTATGAAATCTTAAATTCCCCAGATCGTGCTTGCCATCTCGCCAAACAGGCCTTTGACGACGCCATCGCCGCCCTTGACACTCTCCCTGAGGAATCCTACAAAGATTGTACCTTGATCATGCAGTTGCTTCGTGACAACTTGACCCTCTGGACCACTGATATGCAAGAAGCTAGTGAAGCTTCTAGACCTGAGGAACTCCAGGAACCCGCAATAGAGACTGAGCGTCCTGAAAATGAATAATTCCTTTTTTTTTCCTCCTTATCCAGTCTATCACTTTAAATTACTGTTCCTTTGATTTTAATTCATTTTCAATTACCATAATCTGTTTATGACACAGCTGCACTCATCTTGATCATCTTATTTCAACATATTCTTTTGTGTCCTTATTTTGTTTTTTATATTCACGTTGGATATAGCTTAATATATTTCCTTTTCGAGCAAGGTCTTAGATTAATTATGTTAAATTACATTTGTGACAATGTTTATAAAACAGCAGAGTTGAGCATGGTCATTGATAGCTATAGAGGCTTTTACATTTTGGAAATTATGATTTTATCACCCGCTTTTTGGAGGCTCAAAAGACAAGAGCATTGAGTTTTATAAAATATCTAGTGATCAACGAAAATAGAATAAATAATAATACACCATACCCGGCCTACTTTAGTTAAAAAAACTTATAAAAAGCCTAAATTAGAACACTTTACGAATTTAAAATGGATCATTAAAAATAAAATCTTGTTCTTGGCTATATCATCTAAATTTTAAAAATTAAAAATATACATAAAACCCTTCTATTTTATTTGCGGAAATTCTTTTGCTTAGCCAAATTTCCTATAATCTCTATTTATGCACATTTATAACTCTTCCATCTTTACTGATATAATCATGTTAAACTTCTTGCAAAAAATGATTTTAATTTTTAAGTTAAGGGGATAAATTAATGATGGTCAATTCTCTCCCATTTTTTGAATTACCTATTTTAATTCCATATTTCATAAAATTATATCCTCTCTTTTGAATTGAGATTTGGTATCATTAAATCCTAAAGATTAGCTTTTTATAAGAATGTTTGGTCAATTTTTTTCTGCTGTGTATATTTAGTCAATAGAATGTTTCATAAATTTCTATTTAAAATTGCAGCATAATTGGAAATTTTTATTAAATACTGCTATATCCCAAACTTTTTATTAAAAAAATATATATTAAAATGTTTTTCATTAATTTGTATTTTCTATTGTCTCCGAAGACTCCATAAACCATTTTTATTTACAAAATATGTTGATAAAAAAATAGCTAAATGATCTCAATACTTTTTTCTTCGCATTAAATCGACTAATTTTGGGCGTGTCAGTTATTGTCAATTTTTGCATATCGCTCTAATCGTAAAAACAATGGTACATCTCACCGATTATATATTTTGAGTGAAACTTTCATCAAAAAAAAACTAATCAGAAAATGTAAAATTTTAGACACTCCTCGAAAAATCGGTTTTGATTTAACCCCCCCCCCCATTTAATTAAACTTGTGGATTGATAGATTTAAACCGAAAGCAGAAATCTCGTTTCGATAGTGGCAAATATATTGTAACACATACGATATTATGAATTTAAGGATCCAATTCAAATATATTGTTGTGAAACTGATTATTTTTTTAAATAGGGGATATAGTTATATATTATTAAATATGAAATAGAAATCTTTTACAATAACTTAAAACCTTTTACTTTAAATATCCTTTATCACGACTGGGTTTTATGAAAAGTTAAAAATAAAAATAAGATCAATAATTTAGCGAAAAATCTCGGATATTTGACTAATTTAATCTTCTAAAAAAAATTAATTTTTGGTTATAAACTATTAACACTCCTTAGGAGTTAAAAATTGAGCCTTTTTCAAGATGATAACTCTTCATACTATTAGATTTTTTTAAAAAGTTATTTTCAAAAAATAGGTTCTAGTAAAAACTAATAATGAAATACCGTTAAATCTTATCCCTAAAAATATAAAATATTTGAAAATATATAGTTTGAATAATTGGACCGGAATTTTCGATTTTACAATTCAATCGTGGATGGTAATTCTGGTTCCATCAGTTTTTAATATGATATTAAAATCGATGGGGTTTTTTAAAAGTAATAATAATCGTATTTATTTATCTTTTAGAGAGATTTTATAAAGATGAGACTAAATATAATATAGATGTGTTTTAAAAATAGTGAGCTAGTACACGATTCCATGTTAACTCTGTATTAAAATCTACTCGGTTAAATTTGGCTAAAGTTATATTCAGTGATGCTTTTATGAAAAATTAAATTTTAATATCGATTTTTAAAGTATAAGATATCCTTTTTGGATATCATTATATATTTTTTTCATACTTCAATTGATTCTAATACCGGTTTTTTGCTAAAACATAATACCAGAGTGTTTTCAAAAAAAATCTTTAGGCACAATTAAGTTTATTCTTTTTGGTTCAGAAAGTATATAAAATGACTATTTTTTTGCCCAATAATGTTTCGCAAATGGCATTTTAATTATACATTCACGGTTTTTTTGTGTTTTAGTCAAGAAATTCGGATCGATTTATGTATAATTCCTCTAAATTGAACGCCATTCTATAATAATTTGTACAACATGTTATATTTCGGATTCAACTTACTGCCGTAAAAATTATTTATGTGTGATTCTTTTTTTCAAATTGCTTTACAAGATTAACATGTGCTGAAATATTTTCTTAGCTCCATTGTTTAAAAAAGAAAAAATTTCAGCTTGCTATTCATTTTATCAATCTTTTTATCAAATTTTAAAATTCTCAATAAATATGGTTATTTTTGATATAAAAAATAATTATATTTAATGCAAATTTTTTAGATGATTTGGTGGAAACTTTACAAAAAAAAATAACAAAAATATGCCTCAATATATAATGCATATATATCAAAAAAAAAATAACTATCCCAAGAACAAAAAAAACGGTGAATAAGTAAAAAAGTCAAATAATTATGGTAATACTTCTTTGAAGCTGTGTTACTATTTAAAAAATGTAATTTTTCTTGAAATTATGTACTATTATCTATCAAATATCGAAAAAGATGAATTAAAAGTTGCTTTAATTTCCAAAATAAATCTTATCATTCATATATTTAGATCCCTCGTGAAAATAAATTTATATGTAAAAATTGGATTATTCTCTTGATTTTCATACCTTATCACTGAAGATAGAGAGCGAGTAAATATATAAACCGCCTAAATAAAAATTAACTAAGAGGGATAAAAAATACATTTTTATTTCTAATTTAATATTTAAAAATGTTTTTCATTACTCTGTAAATAATCAATATTTAATTTTTTTTTATAAATAAACCTTTTTAATCTTGGAAAATTTATTTTAAGATTTTTTTTCCCTTTTTTAAAAAAAGCAATATATTGTAGATTATTCAATGGGCTTATAATTAGGTTTAATAAATTTAAATTTATTTTACATAAAACTCCTTAAAAGATCCATTAGAATTTTCCAATCTTGAAAAATATAAATATTTGCTCTACGGTCGGATTTGAAATTGTTTGGTATAGCGCAAATGTTGCGGAAACACCTAAATCTAGCTATTATTTTACTCCAGCTTCATAGAATAGCTTTTAAATGGGTTTTATATATGATATATATTTATTCGTGTGTTTATTTAATATTGAGCATTTTTGATCCAGAATAAATTTAGAAGTTCATTCGGTTTTAAATGGTTAGACAATAGAAGAATCTTAAAAAATACAAATGGAACGGCTTCCTAGTTTATCCTCTGGAGAGTGTATCTTTAACTTCCCTAAAAGAATCAAAATTTCTTTTTATATCAATTTTGAATATTTAATTCCTATATTATGAGAATGGGATTTTTATTAAAAATAAATATTTTTTTTTATTCAAGAATTTTTTTTAACTATATTAATGTTTATAATGGGATATAAAAAAAATTAATTTCAAAAAAAAAAAATATATATATATATGAATATTAGGTCCTAAATAAAAAAAATCAAGCGAAATTCTGCAAAATATTATGAGTGATTTTATTTAATCGTAATTGTAATTTTATTTAAAAATAAAAAAATCATTTTATATTAAAAATTAAAGCAAAATTATATATAACTATTTTATTTTTTTTAAAAAAAAATACAATAATAAATATTTATTTTGATAAAATCTTTTAATTTTATATCTGTTTGAATATACAATAGGCCACTTTAAGTAGGAAAAACACTAAAAATAGATACATTTGGGGATTATTTTGGTTATATACGCGATTTTTCTAAAAATTTTACAAGTGTGCTACAAAAATGATATGAAGGTAAATTTATTATGGTGAAATGTTTATTTTGATTTGCTATAGTGTATTAGAATTAATTACTCGTGATTTATGTCAAGAAATTTTTTGTGGGATTTTATTCTCAGTATTTTGGTTTATATTTTCTGTTTTTTATAAGTTCTCAGTGGTAATTTTTTATAGTATAAAATTGAAAAAATATAAAGAATATATTTTAAAAATCTTAAATAAAATTATTTAAAGAATTTTTTCAACTTAATTCGCTAAAAAACTTTTGATAAATGCTAAAATTTACATGCGATATTATTTATTAAATTTGAAAAATAAAATCAAGAATTTGTATAATCTCTATTTAATTATTTAATATTTTCTATATTTTAATTAAAATTAATAATGGGTTCTTTACAATTCAATTTCGTGATTATTTTTATCATATTCATACGCTTAGCATATTTTTGATAAGATTTTATTCTGCTAAATTCGCTTTTAATTTAAAAATTTCTGATTTTATTTGTAAAAAAACATAATTTATTATATGTATAATTTACATTTTTTTCAATTAAAAATAATTTTTATTAATCTTAAATAATAATTAAGAGTTTGGATTGTAAAGATATTTTTTTATGCCAATAAAATCAATTTTTTTTTTAAAAAAAAAAAAGTTGATTCATAATTATCATAAAGTCTAAAATATGTATTAATGACTCAGAGTCTGAAAATCGGGTTTATTGGATTTATATTTTAAATTAAACCAAATCGATATTTTATTTAAGCTCAAAAAATAAATATAAAAATTAAAAAAATTTGATATTTAAATTGAACTTGTTCTAAATTTTTCTTATAGCATCGTGAAAAAATTTATTTTTGAATAAAAATCAAATAAAATTTACTATATTCATTACCTACTTTATTTCTTAACATTCCCAAATTTAAAAAATAAAAAGATACTTAAATTTTATAAACTGAAAATTTTAAGAAAAAGTTTAAAAAAGCGAATGTTTCCAAATAAACTAAATAATTAAAAACATCGATATTATAAAAATGTATATTATAAATCATATTATGATTAATTTTAAAGTTAAAAAAGATTCTATTATATCCAATTATTGGATTTTTTAATAAGTAAATAATACTCGATGTTTTTATCAATTTTTTTTTAAAAGTAATGAAATATTTAGCTATATTTTTTTCGGTGATTCCAATAAAGGAAAATTGGTATGAATTTAGGCCATAAATTCATCAAATTTACATAGAAATCAAATATATTTCTAAAAAAATCACTTTAAACTAAAATGTAAATTTTTCGAAATTAATGGTTTTTAAGGGATTTTTATATTTTCTATAAGCTGTTATACTGCCGATATATATATATAATATATAATCTGCTAATTTTTTTCTCAAAATCAATATTTGACATTTGGTAAGGCTGGGAAAATCTAAAAGAGATCTATTTTATTAAATTGTTTAAAAATATATATTTATATAATATTCTTACTTGGAATCATTGGTGAAAATGATAATTATAGAGCAGGATACCAAAAAAATATTCGTCTTATAAAAATAAAATTAAAGATAAAATTATTTTATTTATAGTGTCTTTAGATCCTTATATTGAGCGAATTCGATTATCATGGTAATTTAATCACTTTTAACACATTGAAAATTTATTTTTTAATAAATTAAGCTATATTATATCTAAACACACCAATCTATTTATATATGTGGATATTTTATGGTTCAATATGATTGCATCAATTAAAAAACCTGAAATTATTCAGAAATATGAATCTAAGTGTAATTTTAAATTTTTATCCGAAAAATTTTTTTTGGATAATTTTTTCAAAATATTTGTCATCATTGCAAATAGAAATCGATTTTTATTAAAATTGGGATATATTTATCTCTAAATAAAGATATTTCTAAAAATTGATATTTTAAGGGATCTTAGATTTCTAGAAATAAATTAAAAAACGAAAGAACAATATTTTTAAAAATTAAATAGCAAAATATTATAGTTTCTCTTAATATTTTTTTAAATATATTTTTCATCAGAAAAATGAAAGTTCTGATATCAAATTTATTTTTATTGATACGAGTAAATTTGAATTTAGCTCGCCCATAAATATTATATCCCCAAAATTAATTTATAATTAGGCTATATTTGCTTCCCATTTTACCTTGAATACTTTTGATAATTTTACTCTTTGATTAAAATGATTTTTCCAATTGAATATTCTTTGTTTTCTTTAAAATCTCATTAATTCCCAGATACCGGAATATTTTATGAAAATAGATTAAATTAATTTCTAACTTGAATAAGTTCACTTTCCATTCATATACTTCTCTTTCTTGAAAATAATCACAGAAATTTGGGTAAGAAGTGATTTTAGACACAAATCTAAGATTTAAATCAAAATATGTTTATATATGGCTCTTTTTTTGAGTCTAATAACACATTTAATTTATCAAATTTCCATTTAATTGTATTCCCCTAAAAATGATCATCATGGCTTTTAATTGAGTAAAATATGTGTTATGCCAATAAAAAAAAATATACTCAATTCAATTGCTTTATATAGAAATTTTACGATATCGGAAATCTAAATTTAATCATGATATTAATATTATTTTTTTATGCATGTGAAGATACTATTTTAGTAGAATAAAATTATGGAAAAAATTTTTTAAGCTAAATAAATAGTGCATAATGATGGTATTATTATACATGATTTTTAAAACAGTAGGAAACCCACAAAGTAAGCTTGCTGATATTGAAAAACGTATATATATTTTATATTTAAATTTATAAAATTATATATATATATATAACTATTATGAAATTAATAATTTTCTCTTGAAGGCTAAAAATTTCTCGATTTTGAATTTTTTTTTTCCTAAACTAAAAGAATATTTAAATTTGTCGTTAAATACAACTATATAAAACCAAAATGAACGCAACGAGTCGTACGGTTTAAAAGATAATAAACTGGGGATATTTAATTATTCTAAAATCAATTTTATAGAAAAAGAGGATGGAAATGAGTTTTTTTGAACTATCCATAACGTATTAAATTTTTTTTATGATTTTAGCTTGTTTGAAGAATTATTTGTTTTTTCATTGGGACTATAATATATTTATTAAATATATTTTCAATCTCAAAATAAGTGTTTTATAATAGTTTTTGGATTGTACGCGGAAAAGTTATTTGTAACTATACATTTTTTAAGACTTAATTTTTATTATTTGAATTTTACATCAATAAATTATTTAAATGTGTAGAAAATTTTAATTCTTTTTCATGAATTAATCATATAAAACCACTATTTTACAGGATAAAAACTTCTCTAAGAATTAAAAACAGAAAATACAGTGTCTTTTTTCATTATTTTAAGCAATGATTTTGCTTTTTTCAATTTAAAATTCACTTTTTGCAAATAATTGGTATATAGTATTCATTTTTTTTAAAATCTATTTTTTTATTTAGATATATACCATTAAAAAAATTGGGTTAATTTTCATTTTAATATATTTATTACAATTTGGTGATAATTATGTATTGAAACTACCAAAAAAATCATCGTTTAGCTAACAGGCATGGATTAAATATAATTGGGAATATTCTAAAATTTTTTTTTAGCTTTATTACTGTATATAAATTATGGATATTTGGAGGTGGGCTTTAAGGAATTTCACATTTTTTCCGAATAACATTAATATAGATTAAAACTTTTAAAAACCAATTTTTATTAAATTGCGTAATTTATTATTTTTTTATGCATTAATTTATTTCTGAAAATTAAATGAAAAATTAATTAACTATAGTATACCACTATGGATTTTTTTAAAAAAAATTGTGACTTATAACTTCCCCAAAAAATATAATCTTTATTCCAAAATTTTTAAATATGATACCAATTATAATTTCTCTTCTAACAAAAATTTAAAAAATCGAAAAATCGAAAAATCAATTAGCCAATCGATAAAAAAAAATATTAATTCTAATGACTATTAATTTTTTAAACCCGTTTCATTTTTTTTAAAAAATTATTTATTACAACAGATAAAAATAAAATTTTCATTTTTATTAAGAATATCCCATATATTTTAAGAAATGAAAAAAATTAGATTTTATTCATCCAAAATTAGATTATTATTGCTTAATCTTATTTTTAATAAAAAAACACGTTTTTATGGTTTGAAGTTATTATAATTAAACTAAGTTTTAAAAAATTATTACTATTACTATTATTATTAAATATTAAATATATTCATAAAGTACAATATTTTTTTTATCTTCTATTAATAAGTTTTTAATATTTTTGATTACATTAAATTTATTTTTATACAATTTTTAGAGTTTATTTTAACATATTTTGTCTATTTACTCATAAATATTTTTTTTTTTGATCTAAATTCCAAAAAAAAAAAAAAATTAAAAAAAAAGATATTTTATTTATAAATTATTGTATTTTCTTAAGATATATGAAAAAACACAAAATATGACGAAATTAATTTTTATTAAAAAACTTATTAAACACATTTAAAATCCATGGATTATTTTTTTTGGAATATTTTAAAGTATGTATATTTTAACTTTTACAAACCCTTAACTTATAGTTTTTATCTTCAGAATGAAATAGATAAAAAAAAAATTTAATAGGAAACAAATTATTTTAAGAAAAAGGCGTTGAATTATTTATTAAAATACGAAAATTTAATTTTAGTTTTTTAGTTTTATAAATGGGAGGTAATTTTATGAGAAAATTTCTTTGTAAAAATTAAAAGATAATAATACTTAGTAAAACATATATTCTACATGTTTTAATTCTTAATTCATGTATTTTTTCTTTAATTTTTTTTAAATTATTTTTGAAGCTATTATTGAAGGGTAATATAAATATAAATATGTTTCGAAAATACCCTATAAAACAGAAACCTAACAAGGTTTTTTTTTTTATCATTTTATTATTATTTTACAGGTAATATCAATTAATTTTCTCAAAATAAATAATCAAGTCATATAATGAATTAATAATTTGATTGGTTCAAATCTTTTTAATAATAAATAACAATCCCTCCCACCCCATTTTTCATTGAAGATTTTAATTTGAGAAAAAAATCGGATTATTATTAAATTACGGATTAAAATATTTGGGTTTTATGTAATATTCAGTGAATAATATCTAATAAAACTTCTTATAAACTCCTATATTAGTTTTTGATTAATATAATATTAACTATTTTAGTGTTTTAATTACAAATTATATAAGTTTAACACAAAAATTTCCAATTTTTTAACCCTTTAATATTCCAAAAATTGATACTATTAGGAAATCGAAATTGTGAAAAAAAACTATAATATCTTTTTCAATAAGTCACCATAAGCGGAAAACAAATTTTATTTTTTCGTTAAAATTTTCAATTTATTATTTCAAATAATTAAATTTGTAAATGGGCCAATTATGATAGGTGGTAAAAAAAAATAGGAAAAATAAGATTGAGGGTTATATGCACCTAAAGATAGTAAAAAAATGCACATAAATGTTAAATTTGAGATATAATAGAGTTTTTTTTTTTTTTGTTTTGGAGATATTTATTTAAATTTAAATGAATTTTATGAAAATAAACCGTTTTTTTTTTAACATTAAAAAAAAATAGCTATATTACATATTTATTCCGCAATTTCTCTTTTTTTTATATTTAATACTTTAAATAAAATTTAGTAAAAAAAATTATAAAGTATTTTGTTCCTATTTTAATAGATATAAGGTGTTAATATTTGATTTTTTATATGAATTGAATTAGAATGAATACTGTTAAGCAATAAATTTTGGATTTGTTAAAAAAATGTATTTTTTAGTTTATAGATGAAAATTTAATAAATATAAATGCGGTGAATTTCTAAATTCCTTTTTATTTCGATTTCCCATGCTTTTATTTGTCCCAATCAAACTTTTATTCAAAAAATATTTTCTAGTTTAAGAATATTGTTATATTTATTATTATTATTATTATTATTATTATTACTATATATGTATAATATCAATAAATTATACAAAAAAATATAGGCAATCATATTAAAATATTGATAAAATGGTAAGAAAAAATTTATTATCGACAAAAAAATATTAATAAATTAAGGCTAATATATGTTTTTTTTTATTTCGAGAATTTATTTAAAGATAAATTCATTACAAAAATATGAAAAAAAGAAAATTATGTATGGAAAATACTATTATCCTAATTAAAATAAGCTCATCCGTCAGACTACCGGCTGATCGCCTAAGGAAAAATGGCACAATATACCAACCGATAGACCCCCCCCCCCTCATCTATTTTATTGCTTCAAGTATTAATGTTACAGAAGTTACATGCAGCATATAATTAAGCTCTTCAAAAAAAAATCTCATTGAAGCTATTGAGCTACTATTCAGAGTCTACTTCTAACAGGATTAATAAAATTAGACCCCTGTCCAAAAGAGGGGTTTTTTTCGACACGTTTTTCCTAAAAATAACTGATAGAAGTTGGTATCTGTCTGAATTTCGGACTATTAAATGTTTCAGCTGTCCTAAACCAGTTTTTAATCCTACTTCGAGATTTTCATACCCTGAAATTTTTAGCTTCAGAGCCACTGATATCTAAATTCATTAATCCTAATCGAGAATAGTGCAACGCTGTGTAAATTTTTAGTTCAGTTTTATTTTAAGAGTCAATATTAAGCACCTAAACCACGTCAATTTATCTAGCTTTTAGGTTTTATGGATTAAATGTGTTCTGGAAATTTTCACATATTCCTTGTGTCTTTTATTGAAGGTTTTTATACTTTTTGGCTCAGATATCTCATAATTTAGGTGATAGACTCAAGGGATTTATATTGATTTTTTTTCTTAAAGAATAATAAGATTTGTATTTAGGGCTTGTAATAAATTATTTAGGAAATTTTTATATTTATATATGTCTAATAACACCATTTTCATTTTTATTAACATGGATGATAGATATATAATTAGAGTATCTGCTCATATTTAATTTAATAGTGTAAATAAATTCCGCATATATTCATTTTATAATATAGATATGTTAAATAAAACATATATCCCTAAATTATTAGGTTCATTTAATTTAATTTAATTTTTAATTTTTTTAATCTTAATTAAGTATATTGAAATATATTTTTACAGCGAAATTCTTATTTAAAAATTAAATAAATTTAAATGCTTAATATAACTTTAAAATTTTAAAATAAACAGAATTGATTGATGGGTATGGATTTTTTTTTTATGGGAAATAAATTTTATAGTTAATAATAAGACAAAAAAATTTAAAACATTTTTAAAAAAAATCACTCAACTCCAATTTTCCGTTCTAGCAGCTCCATACCTCAAGGAAAATAGTTCAAGACTGAATATACAGAAATTTATGTTAAAAAATCCAAAAATTAGTTTTTATAAATTCATAAAATTTATAAATTATAGCCTTTATATCCCTTTATAAAAAATATACTTATATTTATAAATTTTTTTATTAAAACAAAATGGCTCTTTTTTAAACGAAATTCGATTAAATTAATAAAAATTCAAATTAAATTTCGAGATAAATAGATATTATTTGATATATTTTTATAACTTCGAGTTAAAATTTCGCAATATTAGCGCCTATTTATTACGAAAAAAATATAATAAATTTTTAATTCGCTTAATAGGATTTTAATTATCCAAAATATAGTAATACAGTAATTAATAATATTTATTCCAACTATCAAGCTCAAATAACTTCATATTTTACTATATTATATTTTTTAAAAAATTTATAACAGAAATTTTTTTTTTAGTAACTAGTGTGATTTTATATTAGATAATTATCGAAAATCTTAAATTTAAAGATTTAATAGAAATAAATTATAAGTTAAAAAAATGAAAAATTCAATTTTCAGTTTATTTTAAGATTTATGCGGAAAATAACATGCATTTCAGTACTTTTTTACAACATTAAAATTTTTGGATTAAGTAAACCACAAAAAAAAAACGAAAAAGTTCATATTCAGTTTAATCTTAAAGATAGGTCCTAATCTAAAATTTAAAATCAATTAAACCTTAAATTAAAAGTATTTAGGGATTTTTTTTGAAAAAAATATAACAATAATTATAAAAATAAGGCTTTTTATTCCTTGTATAAGATGTTAAAATAATAATAATAATAATAATAATTTAATATCATTATGTATTTTTTGGTACAAATTGCTGATATATATACATTTTTAACAAAAAAATTATTTAAAAAAATATGAATGTTTATTAAATCTTATTAAAAGCTAAATATTGATTGTAAAACTAGGTTTTTTTGGTTTAAAAAATAATTGAAATTTTTTTATTATTTTAAAAAAGCATTTAAATTATTTTCAATTTTCAGGAATCCTTAAAAAATCCTTTTAAAAAAAGTAAATGGACCAACCAGAGTATATTTAGAATCTTTGAAGGTTGTGATAGTTTTTTAAAGATAAAAATATCAAAAATTATGTTAATTTTTTTTTCTACTACACATTTTCACTTCCAAATTCTGAAAATATAAATTCGACTATGAAAAAAATAATTTTAAACTGAACAAATTGCATTTAAATTCAAAAAAAATGAGAATAAATTGGGAAAAAGTGCAATAAATTCCAGAATAAGTGATTTAAAGTTCAAAAAAAGTAAGATAAAATTTGAAAAAAGTGAATTTAAATTTGGTATAAGTGGTAAATAGGTATAAAAAAATATACGTAAACTTTTGATACAATTATTAAATCACATAAAAAAAAATCCAATATAATATTAAATTAATCAAGTTTGCTGAAAATTATCGAAACTAATCTTAAAAAATAAAAATTTATAAATTATATAAACCCAAGATAAACTAGTGCCATTTTAATTATAGCTTACTGTCCTTTTTTGGATTATATTATAAATAACACACTCAAAAATCTTACATAATAGTTTTGAGCTTATCAAGCTGTAAAAATTCTGATTTATCTCAAAAATATTGTATGCTCTCACTTAATTTTTAATAAAATTTCAATTTAAAGTATCAAAAATTTATACATAATTGGGTGTATACAGGAGATGATTTCTCTTTTATATTATTTTTATTGAAAATATTTGTAGCCAAATAAATTTAACTCTTCAAAAATGCAGATTAATAAATTAATCACAGTGCTTAATACGTAGTTTAATAATTTAAAATTAGTGATTTAAATATCCTCTATAAAAGATTGGTTTCAGAGGTATCCAGTGTTATGAATAAAAAAATGGAAATTAAATAATTAAGTACATGAGATATGGTTTTTTTAATTGATTAAAACTAATCGTGTTCATTAAACTGGAAATCTTGAATTGAAAATTAAAAAAGCATCATTTTTAATAGAAATATATTTTATAATTATAAAAAGTAACAATAACCGGTTTAATATACCAGAAGATTATAATTCTAGATTTAATATATCTTGAGTGTTTAAAGATATAAGTGAACTCAAAAAATGGTATAAATATACCTTTTCAAAAATCTTAATAATAAAAAAAATTAGATAGCTATAATATTTATCTCATTATGATCTGAAAAAAAAATATAAGTAATACAGGACCTGAGGTCTTGTAAGGCTACACATAATTTCCGAATTAGGTCTTAATTTTTCCGAATTTTCAGTTACATATTCTGGAATTTATTGCACTTTTTCCTAATTTTTTTTTTTTCGCTTTTTTTGAATTTAAATGCACTGTGTCCAATTAAAATTTACTTTTTAACTATTAATTATTCTGAAATTTTTTTATAAAAAGATGTAAAGATTGATTTTTTTAAATAAATAAATTTACAACCAAATAATATTTATCTATTTTGATATAAAAAAAACCAAAATATATATATATATATATATTCAGAAAGAAGTTGATTTTTATAATCTGAATTTCCATAACACAAAATAGTGGTAATATGATTGAAAATAGAGTTTAATTTCATTGATAATATAGCCATAAAAATAACTTAGTTTTGGAGTGTCACATATATTAGATGATATGTAAGCGATAATCAATAATTATTTTAGATTTATTAGAATACATTTACTTTTAAAAACTTATAAAATTAAAGTAAACTTTTCGAAAATACATTTATATTTATTATAAAGATTATTTAAAATTTATTTCTTGATAAAATAAAAATTTTAAAATAAAAACTTTAAAAAATAAAACAGTAATTTATTTTAGATTTAATATATTATTGAATTATTTTACCTAGATTAAATTCTTTTAAAATGATTTTGAAATATTAAAAAATTCTAGAATCCGCTAATATATATTAATACATATAAAAAAAATCTAAAAATATTAAATTTAGTCGGTTTTTAATAAAAATAAAATTATTTTAACGCGTCTATTTCTTATGAATTCCGATTTATATATTATTTATCCTCCAAGGAATTTGATATTAAATAAAGCAAAAAAAAAAGGATAAAATATTAATATCTTTAAATAAATAGCTCAATAAAATAATATCCCATTTAATAAAAAAACAATTTAAAATACGTATTTCAGTCTAATAATAATTTTTTTAGTATAAATTGTAATAAATTTAGCTTGAATGATCTATAAAAAAAACACATAAAACCTTCATAAACAAAAATTAAATAATTATAAAAGCAAATATACTTGTTTAATTGGATTTTATTTATGAAATATTTTTTTCATGTCTAATTTTATTTCAGTATAATGAGACTAAATTAAATTAAATTATTATTAAATATTTTTCACTTATTAAATTATCAAATTTTCAAGTCTATATCCCCAAAATCAAAGTTTATTAATAAAATCAAAAGTTAATGATCGTTTTTTTGCTCTAAAACACCAAAATTTCCCATATCGAGCAAATAGAGATTTTTTTTTTGAATTTTTTTTCAAAAATAAATAAATTTTATGGATTTAAAATTTTTTAATATAATTAATAAATAAGTTTTTATTGACGTTTTTTTTTTTTTTTTTTTCGTTTCTGAGAAGTTTAATAGCATTTTTGATAATCACCCATTCTCAAGATACCTGATATAACAAAAATAAAACATTTTCCATTACATCAACGATTTTTTTTTGATCTTTTGACTGATTTTTGAATAGCGCGATAAAAAATAAAAAGCGGTTCAGCTTAGTTTCAGTATAATTTGAATTTAAGATGATCCAGATTTATAAAAAGAATTTCGAAAAATATAAAATGTGTAGCATCAATAAAAAGTTGTTGAAGTGATTTTTTTTTCTATAGTTTTTATTTTAATGGAGTTTATTAATATCTTCTGTATGTATAATCATAAATTTTTAATGCATAACTATTTTTTTATGAAAATTTTG
>LSSL01000204.1:35713-46201 GCA_001953115.1 Smittium mucronatum | reverse complement strand
GTTTAGAGGGTCTTGGCTCCTCCATGGTTGGTTAGCTTAAAATAAAAAATAAAAAGGACTTTCTGTGTTTTCTTACTTTTTTTTGGTTTTAGGATTGAAATCTGAATTGAGATCTCAATCGTTTTTTTTTTTTTTTGCTTTTTTGCTCTTTTTTCTTTTTAGAGCGTTTAGTTATCGATAAACACTAAGTACAGATAGCCTATATACAATACACAGCTCTATGATACTATCTGTGCAGCTTTAAGCAGCTGGCTTAGTGTCGATAATATAAAAAATGGAAATAGAAATAAACTTTTTTTTTGGTAATGGAATTCAGAAATTTTATTGGCTAATTCAAATAAAAAAATCTAAAGGAGAGAGAGAGAGATCTGAAGTCCACAATTTTATTGGCTAATTCAAATAAAAAAATCTAAATGGAAATAGAAATAAACTTTTTTTTTGGTAATGGAATTCAGAAATTTTATTGGCTAATTCAAATTAAAAAATCTAAAGGAGAGAGAGAGGCAGGTATTCTGTATCTGAATGTTTTTTTTGTTTAACATATTCTGGCTTAGTGTCGATAATATAATAAATGGGAATAGAAATAAACCATTTGATAAAGTAATTTTGCACTTTTATTGGCTATTACAACCAAAAAATTCATAAGTAGAGAGATAAAGAATACACTAAGTGGTAATAAAAAGTGTTTTATTATAAAACGATCCATCTGATATGGGAAAGACAATAATGGAAAATAAAAAAAAGGAAGATAATAATTAAAAGCCCTATGAACTGGCCTTATTGATCTCTTGCTCGACACGCTTATAATCCCTGTTGGCCCAGATCGAACCAGAGAAAACGATCTCCATCTGTTCAAGAGTACGTCCCTTAGTTTCAGGATAGAAGAAGTATACCATGACAATAGCTAGAGCCATGAATCCTGTGAAAATCAAATAAATTCCATAGGTGATCTTTTTGATAAGAATCGGTGAAACAAGACCAACGACGAAGTTCAATAACCAATTAGCAGCGGTAGTGATTGAAGTAGACTTAGCACGAACATCGTTAGGAAAGATCTCAGCAGGATAAATCCACCCGACTGGACCCCAACTTACAGCAAAGGAAGCGACGAATATGTAGACCATGACAATAGCGGTGATACTGGCAGCATTATTATGCATAACAACAACCTTAGAACCACCCTCATATACGGAGCTACCACCACAAGCGATACAAAGAGCAAGGACCAAGTAAGCAAGACCACAACCCAATGCACCGAACATGAGAGTATTACGACGACCCCAACGATCAACATAAAGAATGGCGGGAACTGTGGCAATGATATTCACACAACCGTTAATACCAGTGGCAATTAAATTGATATTACTGTCATCACCGTTTCCGATACCGGCCTGCTTAAAGATTCTAGGAGCGTAATACATAATGACATTGATTCCGGTCAACTGTTGCAAAGCCTGAGTAATGATACCCAAGTATAGACGTCTTCTGATGGGATATTTGAGTAGATCTAAATAACTGCGCTTGGCACCTTCCCTATCGATTCTAATACCCTCTTTGATAGTCTCGAGTTCATCCAAAACCTCGGGGTTAGTGGTATCACCACCCGATCTCAATCTAGCAAGAACAACGAGGGCCTCATCATAACGATCTTTGGAAGCCAACCAACGAGGGGAGAAAGGCATGAAGAACATACCGCAAAATAGTAGACCAGCGGGAACGGTTTGCAGATAAAGAGTGATTCTCCAAGATTTATTGCTGTCAATTGAGTCTAATCCCACACCGATCCAGAATGCAATAGCGATACCCCAGGTAATTGCCCATTGTTGGAGAGAGACTAAACGACCACGAACCTCAGGGGCACTGACTTCGGATTGATAAGTGGGTACAGCTTGAGATAAGACACCAACAGCAAGACCATTAATGAATCGACCAATTACAAGCATAGCATAACCGTTTGAAGCACCTTGAATGATAGAACCGCCAATAAATATGAGAGAAGCGGCTAGAATAGAATACTTACGGGAAAATATATCAGTAACCTGACCAGCAACCAAAGAACCAACAAAACAACCAAGAGTAAGAAAAGATACAATAACACCCTGAGCTGACTCGCTAGGATTATTGAAAAACATCTTGAAGAAATTCATCTCGAGGACATTGGCCATTACACCAATATCGTAACCGAAAAGAAGACCACCCATTGAGGCAACCGCCGCGACGAGATATGAAGCGCCATGCCTAGCCATCTTTAGATAATTAAAAGTACCAGATAAAAACTATATAACTTGGAATATTTAACTTTTGACTAAGTCAGAAGAAGAAAAAATTAATAAGCTTAAAAGTATATCAGGATTCGACTTTAGGGATTGAGCCTTAGACCTTATGAAAATTAAGATTAATTGAATACCAAAAATTGGAAATGTATTAAAATTATAAGTATATTACTATAGAGGATACAAGATACTGTTTTATTTATGATGGGGAGTTTAGATGCTTATATACAAAAATTTAATTGAGTATAGAGTGGGAAGAGCTGTATAATACATCCAAAAAAAATATTAATCCTATTTGCTGGAGGATACGAAGCAGTTTCTGGGACGCAAAGATGCTATTTTGAGAATGTAGTATATTACCATTCGAGCTGAAAAGCATACTTCAATGATTAAAAAAACTCACCTTTTTTCGTTCAAATAATTTTTATTTGAACTTCATAAGAAATTATCATTTACGTAGTTGTATTAGAATTGTATAAATAACAAATAATAAAAGCTATTGGACAGTTGGGCAAAAATACACAATTCCGTAAAAAATAATTCTAATTTCTTTCCAACCATTAATGGTCTGTGTATTAATAATTTTTTTTGTTTTTTATTCTTTACTAAGAGCGAATGTGAGATTGGATAATAATACAATCTTTGAGTATAGAGGGGTAGATTTTTAAATGGCCAAATAAACAATAAGAGAGGATTTTTGAATTTCTTTTTTGGATAAGTGAATCAAGGGGTAAGTGCGCTAAAGATACAGAATTATATTTGGCTCAATAGAAATGATTAAATGTTTCAAAGTAGAACTGGAATGATGGACACTTAGTAAGATTGTTTTTATGTCAATGGAAAAGTGATTTGATTAATAATTGAAAGTTGGCAAATAGATAGCAGGTAGTGCTTTGGTCAATTGACCTTTTTGTCCAAATGTATGTGTACACCCAATATTTGGTAATTGATGTACCACAAAAATATTATTTACATAATATGGATGATAAATATATTTAGAGATCAATACGATTTAGGCAAATCATGTATGGAAAAAGGGATTTTCTGTACAGGGGAATACGTGCTTTAAAATTTTAAATAAACGTACACTATTTGCTATTAGAATTTCAGTGTTTCAAAATTAACAAATAATAAAAAGTGTAGTATGGGAGCTGGAATATGTGTCCAATAAATGAGAAGATTAAAGTAGCTTTTGCCATTAATCTATCGTTCTATCATTACATGACACTTCGTCCACAAATTTGAAACCATATACTATTGGATATTTTCAAATCATTTAGCCATCAATATACTCAAAACTTTTGTAAGAATAATTGAAAAAAAAATTACAGACGAGTCGAATATTTATAGCATATTTTCAATTACATTTATTTATAAAAGTAAACTTATGATAATTTTCATTGGATATAATTATTTGTTTTAACACAATGGTTTTTAGATATAAATGTGACGGGCCTAATTATGTTCTTGTAAAAAATACTATTGGTTCGGATAGATTAGAAAATTTTATTTACATTTGATCGACAGAAACCAATGTTGACTTTTGACACAAAAATTTTAGTGGGAATTGGGATGTGGCGCTTTTTTTGACCCATTCAACGCCGACGATGCAAAAATGGGTTTCACTTTTTGTTTAATTTTTTATTTTACACTAATAATATTTGCATACCATTGAATATATCAAGAATCTAGATCAATTGAAAATTTTAATACACACAAATAGGAATAGTGAAAAAATTTGTACCGGAAAGTATTCAAGAAAACTAAATGGTCTGATCCGGTAAAATTGTGAATCACGCGTCTACAATTTAAATCGCAAGACTTTATCCATAGAATCTCATGAATTAATTATCTTATCGGAAGAGTCGTGAATATACAGGGAATACACAAGCCATTCGATAACTCTTTAACCCTTTCCGGGAAAAATAGTGTAACCGATTTCCATTTAGAAATTTGGCATTTTCTATTTGGCGACAATAAAAAATTCTATAATAATAGAAGCCAATCTGCAATAAATTACTTGTGTTGACCGAAAAATGATGTAAATTTCCGTACCGCTGACACTAAAAAGGTCAATATTAGGTACATTAAAAAACGATAATATTTAAGTAGATTATTTTTTGAGTTAATTGAAATCAAATACTATTGGTTGAATTCACAAATTTACAAATAGAAAATTATAAAATAAAACAAATGGAGGTAGGTAAATATGGATATTTAAGAACTAACATCAGAAATTTGTGGATTAAATACCCATATGTAAACAAATTGAAATAGTGTTTGGGAAAAGATGATGTTGGGGAATGACAAATCTAAAAGTTTATTGGGGAGAACAAACATATAGTTAAGTTTATTTGCTATAACCATACTCTGACTGACCTGGAATGAGGTGATTAAATGTTCTAAACATCCATCAAAATAGAGCGTTTGTTAGGGAAATTTTAGAAGAAGGATGTGAAAATCGAATCATTTAGCGAATAGAGTATTGCCTATATTATTTTAGTACTCAAAACCCCCTAGTATTTGCAGTAATATTTGTAATTTTAAAACAAAATTAATAAATTATTATTGTAAAGGCCACTCATAATATGCATTTGGTTTGGTGACAAGATTTTTGAGATGTAATCAAGATATTTGAGCTACTAGAAAAATAAAAGCTTCAGCGGACCTATTCTCGGAACACTTGTTTCACATGTAATAACATGTTATATCCCTCCTGTGAGCAAATAGAAACTTATTGTTTTGGCGCTATTCACATCAGCTTATTCATACATCTCACTGATTTTAAATGCCAATCTCACAGATTTTAAATGCCAATCTCGCATTGAGAAAATAATTGGCACTTGTTTTCGTTTAAAAAAGCAAGAGTAATTTGCATTTAATCTTTTTTGTCAAAAAACCCCAGGATTTCTATTTATGAATTGTGTCCTCTTTTATTTGTTGATTAAATATATTTGGTCAATATAAACTTTCTATTGAAATTTTGTGTTTATATTAGCCAAAAAATTTATGTCATCTATGTATTTCTGGATCTAGTAAAGTTGAATATATAAGGCTAAGAAAGAGTACTGATGCTGATGGAAGCTTTATGATAATTTAAAATATGATTGATGATAGCTGGGGGGTTTTATTATACAAGTATGTATTATCGCGTACTGCTATTATTTGGGATGGGATTGTCAAAGGTATCCGTTTTTCATTCAAACAGATTTTTTTCATTCATGCGACTATATAAAAAAAATTATATATTCCCTAATTTTTCAATAAAAAAGCTCATCAATTTCCAACATGGTATCGTACCTTTGTTCGTTAAAATTAGAGAAATTAAATTCTTCGATTTAAATACATCGAATAAATTTAAACTTCTGTAATAGAAAGTTTTTGGTTTATCTATTGGTTACATTTAAGAAAAATTTTAGTCGGACGACCATACCAAAGATAGTTTTGGCATAGAATTAATAGCTCATAAAATGTAATCGACTAACCTTTCTGTTTTTTAGGGGTAGGATTGGTTTCATGCTGGAGAATTGTAAGTAAAAAAAATTATTGGTAGAAAAAAATGACTAGAAATGAAACCAGAGATAGAATAGGCATCTTTTCGCTCTACCCCCTAATTACAATGAATATCTGAATAATATTATATAATCATTAAATATTAACTCTTACTATTTTTTCCTCTTTTGGTTTAAAACTCAATTATATTTTTTTACGGGAAATTTATCTATTTTGGTTAAAATATACTAATCCCAATTATTTTTTAATAGAAATTTATTAATTTTAGTTTAAAAATATAAAAGCGCATTATTTTTTTCATTATATGACTAGGATTGATTGTTCATTTATGTAATTGCGGCAATATTCATTGTTCTTTTATCAAATGGACATGAATCTTTTTTTGTAATTCGAAAATTCTTTACAAATGATCATTTTTCACTCTGGCTTATCAAATTGGATCTTGGGTCTTTCTTTGGTGGATTTCAGCAGAATTTTTTTTTCTAAACAGTTTTTAGAAGCTATATTTATTAATCATTTATTATTCTAGTCTTGAAATGGTAAGATTAAGCTAATTTGAAGATGTGTAATTGATCAGATGATTATCATCTTACCATTTCAATTTAATGCCAATATTACATACATTTGGTCTGCGGCAGACTCATCTTATTTCGAAATAATGCGTACGCTATTTTGAAGTAAATTATTACTAGTAAATAATTTTTTTTATCCTGTCGTATGAGAAATATTACTTTTATCTTTACATAAGGTCATTTATCCTTTTCAGGGTATTATTCACAAAGTGGTACTTAATTTTTAAAATTATAAACATTTGGTCCTGAATAAGGATTGATGGTCTTTCTAATTAGATCAACTGACAAATAGAAAATAGATTAGTTTGCAAATAAGAGTTCTATGTGTTTTAAATCTTGAAATGGTAAAGAATAGTCATATTAATGGCTTTGTTTAGGTGTGTTGTTTTAAGTAAAATCTTTTTTTATCACAGAAAGCGATAGAAAACCGAATGTCTATCCAATCTACTGACGCCAGAAGCTTAAAAAAAAAATAAGCTTTTCTAGGCCTCCAATCAATCCATAACGCTTTTTGCTCTTCTATCTATTGTCTGAGACTATTTGCACCTCAACAAAAAGTGCGATATGGATAAGAACCGCCTAACGAAATTAAAGCAATTCAATTAAATCAAAAAACACCAAACAACTACCTTATGCTTTTTAAGTACTTTTTAAAAGAAATTGAGATCATCAGAGTTCTTTATTTTTCATAAATTTAAGACAACTTTTCATTTTCATTTTGGTCGGAAGACTCATAACTTATTGCGCCCAAAAAAAAATCGTTGGTTCAATATCTAATGATAATTTTAAAATTGAAAACTAATAACTGGATCTTTAAATAAGACTCTTGTATCACTTTTATTTAAAAAACATCAGCTTCAAATTTATCCTATGATCCAAAACTTCAACCTCCCCTTCCTTCTGTTCATATTTAATTGTCCTTGATCGACAATTTTTTTGTGTCACCAAATTTCTTTGTGCACTTTTTGTGAATGTCGGATCCATTAAACCTACCTAATGTTAAAAATTATCGTAAATATTTTCATGAAAATTGTTATTTTTGATTCCAGTGTGACATTTAATTATTTCACAACGATTTTAATTTCTTTTGTTAGAAAACAAAAGTAGCTGAATTACTTTTACGTTCATTTTTTTTCATCATTTTTTTTATATCTACCCAATGGATCATTTAAAAAAAATACAAAATAGACGACAATTTGACAACGCTCAAATATCTACAACTATTTTGATAAATATTTATTTTCCAATAAAATTCCTTGGAAAAAAAGGGGGCATATGTAAAATTGATAAGACATTTATTTTTGAGATGTGTAAATCAGTATATTTATGTTTCAGGTTAGTTGTTTTGAAGCAGAATTCAATAGAAGACCCAGCTAAATTCTAATCCCGTAAGTCTCTACATTGTTTCACCATGGTTTCATTACCCCTACCAACATCTCTCAAAAGGACTTGAAATTATCGCCGATTACTCCCCATCTTTTTTCACACACCCCCTTTTTTTCACACCCCTCTTTTAATTTACAATTCCTATTTTCACATGTTTCTTTATACCTAACTTTCCTTCACTGGACTGTTACTCTCCATAGTACTTATCTTAGATCGCTATCGATCGACCCCATGAAACCTACCTTCTACACTCTTTTGCTCAGGCCTTCAGGGGGATGGAGTATTACCGCCCAATGTATAATGTTTGCAAATTGAAACTTTTATCAAAAGGTGAAATTTGGTTGTTGAACTCATCTTTTATCTGCATTTAATTGTAAAGATGTTATTACATGTTTGATTCCTGCCTGGAACTTGTTCATCTTACACTCAGTTAGTCCTAAGTTATGCTTGATTTTAGATAACTATTCTGTACTTGTGTGTTTAATTGCGCGGTATAGACATCGACTTAATTAGATATGTTTGTGCACATTTCCTCATTTCTTATCAGGCTTTCACGGGAAACAGTAGCAAATCTTGGTTTTTGCTCGTTAATGATTTCAAAATTACTTTTATTTTCTGGTTTAAGGTTGTTTGATGATCCCTTCTGTAATTGTGTTATTTGATAGTTGTGGAAATTCTAAGAAAAGAAATGGTGGAGAATAATGTAGTAACCCTATTATGTATGAGTATCATCAAGTCGTTCTTTTAAATTATGAGGTGGACCTTAATAGAATTATAACTCTATTATTTAGTCGTCATGAGGTTTTGTAATGATTTATAAAACAAGGATAAGAAATTTTATTTTTCGGAGACAATAAACTTTATATTCGATTCGGTGCTAGTCCTTTCTATTCTTTTTTAATCTTTCTGAACGGATATTATGAGCACATTATTGATGGTATATATCCCTTCATACATCTTCGTTCTGAGGCGAGGAGAAATATTTCATGATAGCTTCTTCCTTTCTGCTTTTATATCATATCAAAGAATTGCATATATTATCTCTAATCCGAGAAATTGAGAAAATAAACAACCTTTCTAGAAAGAAATCTGCTGATTTAATATCCTATTTATATTTATTTGAAAACACCTTTGCCCTTCTTCGGAATCTTCCTTATAAACAATGCCAATATGTTTTCTTATAATTATTATTTTTATTTTAATTATTCTACTCATGAAATTGTGAAATAAATAACTCCTCGGTCTCATTAATGGGTTCATAAAAGCAATTAATAAAATGTTTAAATGGAGGTTTTTTTTTTCTCATTCTTACTCGGTTTCTGGCATGATTTTTAGAATGGTGGAATATTAATCGATTTTCAAATTATTAATAAATCAGCAGAGATATAGGTATTACGTCTAAACTCAAAAAGTGTGGAACTGAGTGGTTTTACCAAAGAAATTAACACACATATCCTATCTTGCATATGTTTGGAACACTATCACCTTCAATAAAATAAATAGCAAAGTAACTGGTTTTAAACTTTTGTTTTTTTACTATAAATGCTCAAAATGGTTTTAATTGAAGTTTTTATCTTTTTTAAAGGGTTATAGTTTGAATATTTTATAAACGAAAATTAAAGCCTGATGATATTTATAATTTATTCTGTAAGATGCCATTTTTTTCTGATAAAACGAGAGGATTTTTTCAACTTGTAAACTTAAGCCATATACCTCAATATCTACAATATTACTAGAAAAAACCCCCATCCCCTAAAGGATGCGTTATCTCATGGGGATGGTAATATCATCTTCTTGTGGCTATTTGTCAGGGGAAATACCTATTTAAAACGCTTTGCAGTAGAAAACCCCCACCCCTCCGCCCAAGTTAAACTCACATGAATCTGACAACTAATCTTTACAGGTTTTCTTGATTCTGTCATAAAAAGACGGTTCCATTGCTTGATCACCTTAATCGATTTGTTCCAAGACAGGATCATTCATTTATGTACGGTTATGTATATTATTAATATGTAATCTCTTTCTGAAAAGTGATCCAAAAGTTTTTTTTGGTCATACTTTTTCGTAAAATGTTTATCCCACTATTTTAACCAGCTCAAGTAATCTAGTTCACGTGGAAAACTTGAAATTGATTCTTATATGTTGGTTTAATAGCCCATCATTCTCATGAAACATATTTGGTAGCCTGAAAAAGTGTCTATTTATTCCAGGATAGCTATTTTTTCAACGCTTAGCTTTTTTTTTTTTCGTAATTAATACCCGTTTCCTCGCTATATCAACCACCAATGAAATCTTTATAATATATTAAAAAAAGAGTGTCAGAACTATTGGCCTATTTCCATTTGACCTACTGACAATTTGGCTAACTATTTTCACCACCTTACTATTTCTCCTACTGCCCAATTGGTCTACTTTATAAGTTGATTATCGGCAAATTAGCCTACCTACAACTTTTCAAATCGCTAAATTGACCTATTCGTACATACACCTACCGCAAAATTGGCCCATTTACAAATTGGCTTCCTATTTTATCATATGTTTAATTTAACGTATTAATATAATTGCTTCCAATAAGAGCTCATAAAGTAAATGACCCTCCAAAAATCAAAACTTTAGCAAAAGGTATTAAAATTTGAGGGTTTTAGTCACTAAGCAACACATTTTAAATGCCATCCGTGTACCTGAATTGCACTTAATTTCAATTGGAATAATTCCTATGATATACAATTATTATATGTTAACAG
>LSSL01000204.1:0-35343 GCA_001953115.1 Smittium mucronatum | reverse complement strand
ACCCTCCAAAAATCAAAACTTTAGCAAAAGGTATTAAAATTTGAGGGTTTTAGTCACTAAGCAACACATTTTAAATGCCATCCGTGTACCTGAATTGCACTTAATTTCAATTGGAATAATTCCTATGATATACAATTATTATATGTTAACAGGATACAAAATTATAAACTATGATATCTTTTTTTATTCAAAAATGAGGATACAACCCTATATTAAATATTAGACAACACTAGTTAATTTTTTGGAGCCTTATTCAAACGATTAAACCAACAATTAACATAATATTCAAATCTTCTATTGATTCAATGTTATATTTGCGGGTGCATATTTCTAATCATTGATTTTTTTTTCATTGGAATAGCTTTGAAGTCAAGTATAATTCTATATAAAGTATAAAAAAATGATCTTAGTTTTATTTGTAAATACAACCTTCAAACAAAGAAAAATATTAGAAAATTAATGTTATATAAAGTTATAAGGGAAATAAAATAAAATACCGCCAGAAATTTACAATAACGATTCAATTATGTTTATAATAATATAGGTATATATGAAAGTTGCTATAAATCCAAAAAATATATTATTACGAGGTATTAACTTCGTAAAATATTGAAATTTAGGATACAATATTGGGTATTAGATACTTTTTCTGATCACTTGAGCTTGTATGATTAGTTCATTTAGCACCTGCTCAAATATTTTGGAGTAAGAGGATATGCCCCAAATGTTATAAAAATATTCAGAAATATCTTTCTATTTTATTCCCGTGATATATTTAATCATACAGAGTTTTTAAAACATCACTTTAACTTAATCGTAGTCTTTAAATAAATAAGAGTGGATGATAAAAAAAATTTTAAAGTACTACTTAAAAAATTTATAAATACCATCTTTGTATACTTATACCAACTCAATTATGCAATATTCAGGTACACGGATAGCATTTAAAATGTGTTGGTGACTAAAACCCTCAAATTTTAATACCTTTTGCTAAAGTTTTGATTTTTGGAGGGTCATTTACTTTATGAGCTCTTATTGGAAGCAATTATATTAATACGCTAAATTAAACATATGATAAAATAGGAAGCCAATTTGTAAATGGGCCAATTTTGCGGTAGGTGTATGTACGAATAGGTCAATTTAGCGATTTGAAAAGTTGTAGGTAGGCTAATTTGCCGATAATCAACTTATAAAGTAGACCAATTGGGCAGTAGGAGAAATAGTAAGGTGGTGAAAATAGTTAGCCAAATTGTCAGTAGGTCAAATGGAAATAGGCCAATATTCACGTCACCTAAAAAAAGGGACCTTCGAAAATTGGTAAAATTCCGTGATCTAGCAAAAATCTTCGCTAAAATGTAGCAATTGATAACTTTTAACATTCAAAAGTGTCAAATTTAAGACTCGGATTTTATAAAATAGCCGTTTGTGGTAAGGTTTCATTTTAAAAATAGCCAATTTTACTGATTATTCTGCATTTAGAAAATAAAAGTGATTCATACTTTTATTAATAACAACTAAAATATTTATTAGGCTAGGAGTGATCATAGTTTATTACTTATATGACTTATTTTTTTATGCTAATATCTGAAATAAAACTTTATTTTGATCCTTGAGTGGATTAAAATCTTATTTTTTGATCATAAATGAAGTTTGTTCCGTATTTTGAGAAAATCTGGGCATATCTATAAAAATGAAAATTTAACTAAATACCAGAAAATTGAATTTCGTAGCTATCCATTTATTTTCTTCTCGAAATAATTATCAACTTTTTGTACATTATTACTTTTTTTTCATTTTCTTGATACGCACAAAAAAAAAATTATACATTTCACTAACTTATCTTAATTGACGTAAATAATTTAATGAGATTGAAATTGTGGTTGATATGATGATTCTATGAGTTATATGGCTTTATATTCTAATTATGATATTTTCTATATCTAATTTAGCGTAAATATGTACAATTCTCATAATCAACTCGCATTTATGATTTTTTATATTGGAATTTTATTATCTATATAAATTTATTTTAATAAATAAATCGCTAAATTTTTTTAATAAACCGAGTATAATACAAGCAATTCCATTATGAAGCGACTGAAAGTCGATTAGACAGCCCAATCATATGCTTTATCGATGGAGAGAGGAAAAAAATTATATTCATATTTTTGTAAATACTGTCTTTTTCTGATATTTGTTATAGTAAATATATATATATATTTGAAGTAATCCGTAGAATTAAAGGGTCAAGCAAGTTTAATAAAGCAAAAAAAAAGATAAAATCAATGCTTTTACAATGAGATGAAATCAAATAAAAAATAGCAAATTTTTTTATTGGAATTGGGTATAAGAATCACTATTTAATTATAATCCAGTTTAAAAGTGGTTTTCCGGCTTCTCCATAATTTAAATTATAAAAAAGCGTTCATTCAAATATTTTTTTCTAAATACAGTTTCTTATTTTATTTGAAATCTAACTTTACGAGCTTTATTTGATTAAAATTACTTTAATAAACTATCATAAATGAAAAATTTAAGAAAATCCTAATTAATAATAATAATTTATATATTTCGAAAAAGTTAAAAATAATAGGTAGAAAAAAGTATATATTTACCTTTTTTATTATTTTTTTTTATCCAGCTGGTGAGAATCAGACAAGTTTATCGAAAAAATAAATCAAATTGCGTTAAAATCGGTCAAATATTTCAAATCTCTGTTGATTTATGCTTTTCTGGATCAAAATACGTTAAAACCTGTCTAATATTTCAAATTTAGGCTAATTTATGTTTTTCTTGATCAAATTTTATTGTAACGGTCAAATTTTGGTATTAATTATAGAAAAATTGAAATTTTTCTATTATTTTAAAAATCCTAAACACTATTAGCAAAAGAAAAAATATTTAAATTTGCTCTTTAAAAAAGTACAAATTTATTTAAAATTGGGAGGAGATCTGCATTTGAATTTATTTGTTTATTTATTATCTTCTCCCCATGTATATAAAATATTTTTATTTATATATGTTGGAGTTTTTCTTAGCCTGTTAAAGACCTCTGCCGCAAAGTTATTCGATAATTAAAATCTTTGATCTGTTCCTGGAGCTTTTTAGTATTTATTGGAGTCTAGTTACTAGTATCGGAAGTCATTTAGATTTAGGGAATTTATGTGTTGCTATAATTTTGTCGTTTATTGTGAAGTTAAACCGTTATATATTAAGTCGATAGAGCCGTAATAAATGATTAATAGTTGATAGTTAATTATTTAATTATATTTTATATTTTTATATTTTTAAATCTTTTATTTTTAAATCTTTTATTTTTTATTGGATTTTTTTATTTTTATGTTAGTTGTGAAATTTTGGAAAAAAAAATTAATCTGTTACGAAAAGTAAATTATAAATTACAATAAAGTATTAATGTCCTTATAACCTATATGTTGTAAAGTGATTATAGAAGATTGTAATAACAATAATATCACGACGAAGCCTATAACAAATTGCCAATCAATTTTAATTATTTTTCCTCAGTTCCCGTTCAAAACGATCTAATTAGGTGATATTTATAGGGTGATATTTCGACCTCAATCTTTAATTATCTATTATTATATGCTTGTTTACTATTTTTTTTTAAATAAATTTTTAATGAAAACATATGAGCGAGGGGGAAAAAATAGCATAACGCTCTTTGTAATATTAATAGTAGTTTTGATTTTGATTAATTTAATAATTTTAGCAAAATTCATTTGTATTTATGATGATAGTTTTTGATTTTGGTTAGTTTAAAAGGCTTAAAAAACGCTCTTTGCAGGCGTGATGAAAGTAAAATGCCTGAATTTTTAATATTCTAGTATGATATTTTACTTTGAATAATATTTGAAATGTTTTGTATAAAGATTGTTATTAAACACAATATTCTTGTTCCTCGTGGTAGTATGGTTCACTATTCGAACCTTTACATATATGTATCGTTGGAAACGTCTATGAGTTTCATAAAAAGCTCACAATGTGTTCGAAATGAGGAAACCCACATTAATAAATTGGATAATAAAACAAACTCTTAAAACAACACTGCATTTCTTATTATTATAAAAATTCTAATAATTAAATTAAATCAATTAAAATCGAGTGAAAATGAGTGTTATGACTTTAATAAAAACATTAAATTTTAAATTATACAAAATTGCCATATTCATATATAATCGTCTTATTTCAATCCAATATTATTTATAAATATATTTTTTAACATTAGAAACTATTTTTAGGCTATATCCATAATTTTTAAAAAATTGATTTATAACAGTATTAATTCGATAAAATTTTGTTGTATATATAAAAATATCTCATTTAAACTACTTTTATATATGATATTCAATGTTTTTTAAACGGCATATTAATGGGATAAAACTCGATTTTTTTACACCACTTTAAGTTTATACCATATTTTAATTTTTTTTGTATTAACGGTATTAAGTAAAGTTTTTTTATTTTTTATTTCAACTTGCAGTATTTTTTTAAGTTTTGTGAAATTTTAATAACAAGTACCATCGTAATTTTCACATTTACAAATATGATTTCATAACTTTTTTTTCTCAAGATAACTATAGGCGTCTTTTAAGTGAAAAAAATTGATTAGTATTTCTTTGAAATAAAAGTACGATTTCCTGCCTAAAAACAGGCAAAGTATAATTTTTAGACTCTTATTTATCCACTGGAATTTCATACCGGCATATTTATGCGTAATTATTTCTTTTTTTATATATTTTTGGTATCAATTTTTTATAAAATGGTCTGATACTATATATTATATTCAGAGAAATTTAACTTCTTTCATCGTGTATAACTTCCCTCCATAATCCAGATTAATATCTTTAAAAATTTTGTATATTTAAAGTGAAATTGAATTGTAAATTTCATAACTTTTTATATCTTTTATTGAAAAATTAATTATTATTTTTATTTAGATAGTTAAATCACTAAATTTATATATTTTTTGAATAATATTTACTCTTATTTTCATAAAGCCTCCATATTATTAAGCGAATTTCTCAATTACTACGTAGTTTTTTTTAAAGCGCTTAATAATTCCTTTTTTTTCTTTTTAAAAAAATAGATATGTAAAACTAAAAAAAAAATTATTGTTTTTTGAAAATATGATTATTTATTTAATATTTGCAAATAATAATACGGAATTTTTTCCCATAATCCCAAAAAAATTAGATTTATATATTTTTATTTCGAGACTATTAAATTTCCAAATAGTATAATTAAATTTAAAAATTCAAGTAATTAATCCAATATCAAGTTTTTTTTGTTGATATTTCGATGATTTTTTGGGGGGGTTTTTATCGAAATATATCATCTGTTTATTTAAACGGAACAAAAACTTTTATTTTATTGTAAAAATACTACCCAAAATTTAGCTAATGTTTTAAAATTACACTTTAAATATGAATTTTACACATAAAAAAGCATCAAAATGTAGCTCTATAATAAATTTTTGCTATAAATTATCTGATAATTTATTTTATATCAATTTTTGCAATAATCAAATATAAATTAAAAGATTTTTTTTTGTGTTTAATCTTCCAAAAATTATAAAACCATGAAGATTATAAATTATTCATCCATTTTATTTGCTTGAATCTGTGAGATCTAAAACCATAATCCTTTAATGAAACCAGTTTATATTTTTATTTTTGAATTTCAGAAATTATATTAGAAACCATAAACCATAAATAATATAATAAATGAAATTTAAACCAATATATATCTATAAATTATTTGGAATATATTATAAAATTTTCCAAAATATCGGGAAAGAAATCCAATAATAATAATAATAATAATAATAATAATAATATAAAATTTATAATATTGAGTTTCTGTATCATAATTTATTGAATTTTTTTTTGGGTTTTAAAAATATGCTTTTTTGTAATTTTTTTAAAAATCTCGGAAATTCGACCTCTTTGTATCGAATAGGCATAAAAGGTACGATTTAAAAAATCATCAGTTTTTTTATTCATTTTAATACAAAATCTATTCAAATTACAAATTAAATAAAAAAAAAATCATCAATTTTATAAGAAATTATTTATATCACATCCTATTTCAAAATTTGCAATCATAATAATATTTTTATGAACTTTTGATTGAATATTTAATATTAGACAATTATTTTAGAAGATTTCTAATTAATGACTATTTCTTAGCCACTCCGATTTTTTTTAAATTAAGACTCATCCTGAGAGTGTTTAAATAAAATAAAACATTTGATAAATAGCTTAATAAAATAAATCATCCGCATTTAAACATTAAAAAAACCCTTAACATAAATTTATATTTGAAACCTCAGAAGGAAATATTTTTAGTTTATATTTCATATTAATTTTTGTTAGATGCTAAATAACTTTAAATAAATAAAAATTATTAAATTAGTAAACATGGGAGCTTTCATTTTTTTTTAGTTTAATTTATTGGTTTGCTGATTATTTTATCAAAAACACACGCAAAATTGTACAAATAATTTGAATTAATTATTATAGTTTCTAAAAAGGGTAATTTTGTTTTAAATTTAAAAATCACTTTAGTAAATATTAAAATTTGGAATTTAAAACCGATTTATAAAATTAATAATTATACTTGTATAAATTCAAAGAAAATAACTTTTTATTACTTTAATATTTTTTAATATGAAAAAAAATTATAATTCAATTTATAAAAAAGTCAATTTAATTAAAAATTACTAAATTTGTTATTAAAAAAATAATTCATTTTTTTTAAAAATACTATAAAAAACATTGATTGAATGTTATATTGAATTATATTGAATCTATTAGTTGTGTTGTTTTTTTATAAGATAAATAATAATTTTTTATAATTTTAATAGTTTTTATGATAGATTAATTTTAAATTTCATTAAATATACCTACTTTTTAAACCAAATTTGAAAAAAAAATCACCCAAATTCAATCAAAAGCTCTAAAAGTCTATATATATATATATTTTTTAGAAAAAATAATAAAATTTATTTATCATTGTTTATTATATTTAATATTTAGTTTCTAAATATACGTAGCTGAAGGGATTTTATTTATTTTTTGAATTTTAATGTGTAAATAAAATTTTACGGTATTTTATAGAGTAAATCAAGTATTAATTTATAACATTTTTTTCACAAATATGTGAAATTTTTGGATTTTTTTTTATATATTAAATTAAATTTTTAAAAAATGGAACTATTTTTATAAAAAATTTTAAGGGATTTAGCTTAATAATATTATAAATAAATTCAATAAGTATATTATGTAATATAATAATATAAATTTATGATAAATTTAGATAACAATATTACTTATTTTTGGATAAATTAAAATTAAAATTTACGAGTAAAATGATGTTTAAAGTTGGAATTCTGGTTTTTTAGTCTAAAAATAAGGCTCTAATAGTAAAAAAAAAAAAATCCGAATAAAAGAGATTTCAAATAACGAAATCGATTTTTACTAGAAAAAAATATTAGTATTCACATTATCAAATTCTGAAATTTGGAATGGTAAAAAATAAAATAAATAAGTTATTTATTTATGAAATCAAACTGGTTGTATAGGTTTTATTTTTAGTCTTTAATAATCATCCTAATATCATAAAAATAAAGTTCGTGATTTTTTTGTTGAAAGTAAGAATTGGAAATTTTTCGATAATTTTTTAGTGTATTTATGATATATTTTGTAAAATATTAATAAAAAGCATTATTAAACTAAAAATATAAGAAAATATCACTAACTGTTTAATTTTTTTTCATATTATTTTTAAGATTAAAATTTTAATTTAGTAAAGAGCTAATTTTTATATATAAAATTTATTTTTGGATTAAATTCATGTAAAATAACCTTTTTTTTTCCAAATTGAATAAAAAAAAAGATTATTTAATAGTAAAATTTTGAATCTTTCGAAATTTTCCCTGAAAAAATCACCAACGTTTTATCTAATTATCAATTATTTTTTTTTAAAAAAATCAACATAAAATCAGTGAATGTTATTCATATAAATATATATCATTTTTTTAAAAAATTAATTAAATATAATTTCAATTATAACCACAATTTAAATACTGATATATTATAATACGAATTATGATTTTATTTTGGATTATTTTCAATCATTTTAAATTAAAATTTACAATAATTATGTGATGGCAGCTATGGAATTTTTTTCTAAAGAAAAATAAGTTAATGATACAAGTATGCAATTAAAATTTCAATAAAAAATTTAGTAAAAATATAAAAATTGAAATATATTCTAGATGATAGGTAAAGCTTTAATAAATAATTATAAAATCTAGATATTCCACAAAATTTTAAAGCATTAATTTTTTTAAAAAAAATATTTCAGTTGATTTATTTTTTTATTTTTTCCCATTTAAAAATCTTAAAAATAAATTAAAATTAATTATTTTAAAAAATAGCTCGAATAATATTATTAGTTTTAAAATTCATTCTAACTGATATATATATATTATTATATGCAAAAATTACATTCAATAATCATAAATAAAAAATTTCCTTTTTTTCTTGTATTTTTTTCGTATATTTAATTAGTTAACTAATTAAGAGAAACTTTTATAAAAAAAAAATTGCGAAATATATATCCCTGATCTTTAATTTTTTAATAATATAAAAATTATGTTAATTTAAGTCTTAAATCCAACATTTAGGGTCCTTAGTAACTTAAATGTTAAATCATAATAAATAAATACAAAATAATAATATTATTTTAAGTAAAAAATAATAAAAAGAATTTTTAGAATTATATATCCAATTTATTAGGGTTTATTTCATTTCTATACATTTTTTAGGATTTATAATAAACTAAATATCATGAAATTGGAATTAAAATTTTATAAATAATCAATTATTATATAATCAAAATTTTACTAAATAAATTTAAGAGAAAAAAACATTAATAATTAGATTTAAATTTAATTAAAATAATTTAAAAGAAATTATACATTTTGATTTTTTTTTTACTTTTATATGGGGAAAATAATAAAAAAAAGCTCTTTTTTTCAAATTTAGGAAAATATTTTTACTTAGTGAAAAAACTTGCTATTATCCTGAAAAGAATTTATAAAAATTAAACTTTTTTAATCCCTCTCACTGCTATTTAATTAATTTTTTATTGATTCAGATCTGAATATTTAACACTATATATTATTTTACTTAGTAAATCAAAATTATTCTCACTTTTTATTAGTAAAATAAACTTTAATCATAAGTTTCTTTTATTATTTATCTTTTTTTTTCAATTAAAAGTGAAAATATTATGATGAGCTCATATATTCAAAAATATAAAAATATTTCCTACCTTATAAATTAAATTTTTTTTTAAAAAATAATATTTGGAAATAGATTTAAAGCATAAACTAAAAAAGTAAAAAAAAAATTATATACAAGAAAAAAAAATCCATAACATTTAATTCTAAAATATTTATTTATGAAAAATTAATAAAAACACACAGAAAAATTTTAACGATTACATTCTTTTAAAAAAAATATAAACAATATAAATAATTGATGAAAATTTTACAATTTCACCATAAAAATATTAAAATAAAATTTCAATAACAAAATAGCCAATATTCAAATATTTTTCCGAAATTTACAAGTAATATGGTGAATTTTGGTATATATATTAAGATATAATTTGATTTTTCAAATTTAAAGTTAAAAAGCCTTTATAAGTGTGTTCGGTGAATTATAATATTTTTTTATCCAGTTGAAAACTTTGAAAACTATATTTATTGTAATTTTCTTTATCGGAAAAATATTACAGATGTCAAATAAAAATAAAAACATTTCTAAGAGTTTTTATTTTATTTTATTGTTATTTTTACTCCAAATCATGATTATATTACCAATAATTTCCAAAAAAACTATATTAATCATATTTCTCAATAAATGACTGATATTTAAAATTTTCCAACTTTTGTTTAATATATATAAAAAATTAAATTAAGTTAAAAAAGAAAAAAAAAAATATCAACCCCCCCCTCCCCAATTTCATAATGAATGATTACCGAGTTTATCGAAAATCAATTCTATATTCACTATTAAAAAACCTAATCAAAATTTTCCTAATAAACCAATTTTTTTCCCAAAAAGAGAATGAAAATACTTTATATGAAATAAATTTAATATTTTTTGTATTAGTATCATTTTTAAAAACAATAAATACTTTTTAGAATATAATAAATAGCTCCTTCAGATTTGAAATAAAACGCTATTATGTACTATATAATTTTTTATATCAATAAAAAAATCTTAATTTATATTTAATATTTTTTTTTCCATTTTGAATGTAGTATTTTAAGAAATATTTTTATTTAATTTTTAAATGCTGAAATCAATTTTTTTTACGTTAATAATTGCTTGAAAAAAACACGGCCTAAAAAAAATTAAATAATATAAAACGTAAAGAAACCATAAAAGTTTGAAAAAAATTGATAATTAGTAATTGAATTCAACGCTAATATATGAAAATAATTTAATAGATTCTAATATTTTTTTCCATCAGCCAATTTAGTTTTAATTCAAAAATCTATAAAAAAAATTTTTAATATGAAAATAAATATTAAACGAAATTTTAATAATGGATTTCCGTATTTTGTATATAATTTTTATTTTAAATTATATTTAAATTTAATTAATATAAAAAAAATTGAAAATTACTATCCATTTTAAAATCAGTGAATAGAATTTGATACATCAAGGAAATTATCTTCGTATAACATGTTAAACTAATAAAATATTCTATTTTTTTTATTGAGTTATATCGTGTTAAATAGAGTGGTAAATTGCATATAAGCAAAATTAAAAAAACTCAATTTATTGATTAATTTATTCCTGAAATTTACTCAATCAATTTTTTTGCTTTTAATCTTGAAAAAATATTATATATATGTGGTTGAGGTCTATTAAAGCAACAAAAAATATATCGGAATAGGTTATTCAAAAAATCTTTTAATTGTTTTTAATGGGTATATCGACTTCGAAATAACTCTAAGAATGATTTAATTAAGGGGTTTTTTAAGAAAAATTATTATTATCTGGGTTAATTTCCAAACATATATCAATATATTAGCTATTTGAGTCCTTATTTTCAAGTAATAATAAAAAAAAATATTATTAATGTTTATAACCATTATATGTCGAATATATTTTGAGAATATTTAAATTTTAATAAAATGAGGCTTTAATTAAATATTTATTCCCATTAGGTGAGTTCTTTAAATTTTAATGTACAATATTTATATCGATTTTATTTACATTCAAAAAATTAAAAACAATCGTATAATTTAGAAATTAACAGATAAAATTGTATAAATTTGACAAATAGGGCACTTAAAACACATTTAGAAGAAAAAGTTAAATATAAAATACTTATAAATTATTAAATTTAGTGGAATTTATATATTATAAGTTGGGCATAACAGGACTGATTATACAAAAAATTTCATCAAGTTTCTTTACTTGAAAGTTTTAAATAAAATTTTAAGGGACTTATTGTTTAAAAAAAAAATTGGGCTAATTGAAATTTTTATTATTCAATGATATTAGTGAGATGAAAATAATGGGCTATATAATGGTTAAAGAAAATGTTCAATGGAATTACAGTTCCGCTTTAAGAACTGTTTTACTATAAAATAACATCCTGAATGAGAGAAAATAATGATAATAGAGACACCCTTACATTGAATAATTTCCCAAATTTAGCTCAATATTAATTTGAAAATTTTAGCATCAATTTTCCATCCAATAAAACAATAAATTTAATCAATAATGTCTATTAATTTAGCTAATATCTCTAGAAAATAGTTTGATCATAAAAATATCTAAGTTTACTTTGTAATTTTTTTTTATTAACAGTATGTCATAATATGAAGATATTTCGAATAAAATAAAAGTTTTTTTATTCAGAAATTTGAAATTTATTCCTTATTAACTAATGCTACTCCATAATAGCGTTATAATTTCCTAAAATTTCAGTTACATTCAAAAAATTCTAGATAATAAACTATAGGCCTATTTTAATGTTAAAAGCGCCATTTATATAGATATGAAAATAATTTCTAAATATAGAGTGTAATTACCTAATAAACTCCCTTCGAAGAATTAAGTCAATGAAAAAAAAATTAACACTGAAAATTCGAAATAAGCCCTGTATTATTTTTTTCGAATAATTTATTCGCCATATGCCTAGATTGAGGTAGTTTCATAATAAAAAAAATTGACAGAATATTATTATTAAAATATAGCCATTTAAATTTTAGGCATAAAAAGCTAAAAAAATGTTGATTATAATCATATTGATCTGATTATTCTTAGTTAATTTGTTTAGAAAAAATAAAAATAAAAATAAAATAAGAGTTATTTTTTTTTTTGAATAAATTAAACCAAATATTAAAAAAAATTAAAAGAATTTCAATTTTTAATAAAATAAAGTTTTGTTAAATTTTAAAAAAAAAATATTATGAAGTATGAAGTTTAAAACGAGTTTTATTTTTTTCATATATTACTTAATTTATGATCTTTTATTTATTTAATATCAATGAATAATTTTAAGAATAATTTTTATTAAAAATTTAAATTTATAAAAGCAAACATTTAAACATAATAATATAAATCAATTTTAATTTGATTTTAAGTCTTATTTTTTTAAAAAATACTTATATGACATAGTATCTAATTATCTTTATGATATTTTTAAATAAAAGGTTATTTTTTTATGCTTTTCTTAAACAAAATTTTATATAGAAATTATTATAGATTATTAAAATACATTTTGATATATATCACTAAAAATAAAAAATTATTTGTCTTTTAAATTCGTTTAAAAATATTTTTTATTTTGAAATGGCATAATATTAATTTTTTGGTATTAAATCAGATCAAATTATCTTATTTATGCATCAATTATCTATAATTTAATTTTTAATATATATTTTTATAAACTTTAACTTAAATTAGTCCAAATTTTATAAATAATAATCGAAAATACAATATTTATTATCTATTATCACTAAAAAAGAAAAATCAAGTAAAGAATTATTAATATTTTACTTCTAACTGATTAAATCGAGTTTGGATTTTTATTTTAGAAAAATGAGTAAGATTATTAGTTCTTCTCTAAAAAAATCCGGAGACATGAAGCTATCACTTAATTAAGGCATTTTAAGGTAAAAAAAATAAAAAAAAACTTTTTTTTCTAAAATTACCAAAGTCACTTAATTTTTTATTTTAAAAAGCTGAAAATTAAGCTCATTGGGGATATTTTTAAAAAATCTCAACTTTAAATAAAAAAGAGACGAAAATTAATAGATAGAATCAAATACAAACTAAACCTTTAAATCTTAATTTTTTTAAATTTTTTAAATTATTATTTAAAAAAAAATGATTAAAATAATAAGCGAAAAGTGCTAAGAGTTTTATCTAAGTGTTCCTTTTTTTTCGATTTTTAATATTTATAAATTAAATTTCAATATGTAAATTGATTTTATATCTTTGAAAAGTGAAATAAAATCATTTTTCTTTAAATTTTCAATAAGAAAATATCAAATATGTAATATAAATAAAATAATCCCTAAATTTAAGTTTAAATGAATTAAGTTTTAAATAAACCATATTAAATACTACAAAAATAATAAAAGGAATTATTAATATTTAAATACTGTAAAATACTGCATAAATAACTTAAAATTTTCCCAATTTTATTTTTTAAAAATTACTAAAAATTACTAAAAATAGGATTAGATAAATTAATAAAAGCCATACATTAAACATAAAATTATTATTATTAGATATATATTGTTTTTACATCTTTAATTTAATCAATAATTAAAAACTATTTAAGTGTTTGAATTACGTGAGGCTGAATATTTTTAGACAATTTTTATAAAAAAATAAACGACTTTATTTATTATTTATTAATATTTATTCATTCAATTTTAAAAACTAATAAGACTTCTATAAGCTCTCATATAATGAATGATCCATTGGATAAAAAAATCGAAACATTTTTTGAAAAAAAATACAAGCTTTTAATTTTTTTTTACATAAATAGGCTATAATTCGGTAATAGAAATAGTGCTATTCTATGAATTGATTTATTAAGTCTATGAAATAATTAAAAAATTAAGCAAGTGTAAATAAATTTATTTTTACCTCTTTATGCTTAAAACCCTCAGATACTAGCTTCTTTTTGAAAAAATATAGATTTAGGAGAAGAAATTTTAATTTTAATTTTAACCCATATCTAATCTTTTTATGATTTACTATACTAATAATTATTTTTTAATAATAATCAGAATAATAATTAGATTTTTCTCTGCCAAATTGATGAATTTATTCACAGTAGATGTGATATTTATTGATCATAGCTAAAAAGTTTGATTTTAAAACGCTAATATTATTCTGGATTTTTTTTTTTATATAGATTAATTTAGCTTCATAAAATATGGCATCATTTGGGCGAAAAGCTATTAATTTAGATTTATATGGAACAAAATTAGTTTATAATTTTTTTCTTATTTCCAGATATTACAGAGTAAATGGATTTTATTTTTTAGAAATAGGGGTTTTTTTATTTTTTATTAATCTCTTTAACTCGTTCCTGCAATATTTTTTTCATGAATTTTTTTTACACAATAATTTAATATGTTGAAAATCATGTTTTATTACGTTTGTCCTATATATTTTATGTTTTTTAAAACCAATTTTTCGTCTTTACGAATTTTTTACTCTCATATATAATTGCAATTTTTTTTAATTTATCCTGAAAAAGTTAATAAATTACTAGTACACACTTATATAAATTAGTTAAAAAAATATTGTTGAATAAAATTAATTTTTTTTACCAGTAATAATAAAAAAATTTCTTTAATTTAATTTTTTTTTTTTTTGAGATTTAACGTTTTGATTTTCTTGAATAGAACAGGAATTTATTGTATATATTAAAATATTAATTTTAAAAAAATAGATACTGTTTTTATTTTTAATTTTTAAACATAGTAATCTTCTTTAATCTCGGGTTTAATATTATTAAAAATTTTAAACCCTTAAGAAGATTTTTTTTTAAATAAGCGGTTTTTTTATTTTAAAATTCGATTTTATCCAATATTATTTATTTCTCAGATAGTTACAAGGATTTTTTATTATACTTTTACGAATTAAAAAAAAGATCAATCAAAATAAAAAAACATTAAAATGTAAAATTAGACTTTTATTTTATCAAATTGATACTTATCGTAAATTTTTATTTCTTTTTATTTTTTATAAATTTATAGATCAAAAAATATGGTCTTAGTACGTAACAGAAATAAAAAGATTATGATTGGACTAAAGGGGGAGGATAGTATTTAATAAGCGTCTAAAAATATTGAATGGATACATTTAATAATGTTATATAGTTAAAAATCCTGAAAATTTAGGAGAGTTAATTACGATTCTTAGAATAAATAAAAAAATGACAAATTATCGAATTTCTGAAATTTTATTTAGAATAAAAAAGATATTACATCAACGGATTGACAAAAAATTGAAAAAAAGGAGGTAGAAGTGTTTAGACAAGATTGAAATTGACACCGAAAATATATTTGTTGATTTAACATCATTTTGTAATAAAATAACAAAATTTTCTAAAAAAATTTATCTAATCGCTGTATATATCTTTTTTTTTTGACAATGCAAATCGAAAGCTTTTTTATTCACTAATCTTCGTGTCATGAAATTCCAAAATTTATTAAATTTAATAATACACTATATATGCAAGGAGTAAATTTATTTTCAACACCTGCTGATTTTATTTTTCACAAAAGCTTTTTTAATAAATCTTATGAATTATAAGAGTTACCTGAAGTTAAAGTATAATAAATTTTACTAAAAAGAAATTAAAACGTGTGGGTTGGGATTTTTGAGGCTTTTTAAACTATCCAATTTTATAAACATATAATCAGAAGTGCGAAAAAATTAATAAGATACCAAAATTTTAAAAAAATTGAAGATAAAATGAATAAATACCGATTTTAAATTGATTTTGATTGATTTTATTTAAAATTTATCTATAAAATTATAAAATAACTTTTTTATATTAATTTTTGAAATCTTAAATTTAATCCACCTAATATTAATATAAATATAAATATTTTTTAATGAAAAATTAATTAAAATTGCCAATAAGAACTACATATTTATTCATTATAAAGAAATTTAATATTTAAGATCTGTATAAATTTTTATAAATTTTAATTTAGGTGTTTTTTTATTATTATTACTATCTTATAAAATATTAAATTAATAAAATTAAAAACTTAAAACTTATTTATGAAAACAGTCAAAAAATAAATATATAAAGCGTCAAAATAAGCCCTAATGGTAAATTATATTATAACTTTTTTTTTTTGCATGCTAAAATTGATTTTTAACATTATAATTATTTGTATATTATTTTAGTCTCATCCAGACAAAATTATATTCATAATAAAAATAAAGAGAAATTTAACAATGAAAATTTAATATATATAAAAATGATATTTGTTGATTTTTAATTAAATTTTTTTAATTAAGCATTTTTTTTTTAAATCGAACAAATATCTTTTAAAAAAATATTGAGAGTTATTATAATTTTTTATTTATATTTTAAGCTGGATTTTTAATTTTTCCAATATTAGTTATACATCTAAAAAAACCGATTTATATCCCAGATTAGCTTAAGAAATTATCTATTCCACCATGAGTCCATCTTTTACTTATTAATTTTAACTTAAATAAAGTGAATTTATTGATATTATCATTTCTTAACGATGTTTTACCTTTTAATTTAAATGAAAATAAGTTATTATATTTTGAAAAAATAAAATTATTTTGAATGAAACTTATTATTCTAGTTCTTATAATGAAAACCGCATCATTTTCAACCAGTTTGTAGTAATATTTTTCTAATTCAATCTTAATTGGATTAATTAGAACAACGAAAAAATATTTCTAAATCTTATTTATAGTTTTTTTTAGTTTAAAGCATTAATATTGCGGATCTTTAATGTAATAGAATTTTACAATTCTTTAATGGAGATATTATAATTTCAAATAAATTTTTTTGAAGAAATTATGCTACTTATTTTATTAATATACTGAAACTTTTAGTATGAAAAGCTGAAATAATTCGAAGAAAAAAAATCTGATGGCGAGCTTCTTAATACAAATAAAATGTACATATAGTAGATTGATTCTTACAACAACTTAATCCTTATTTAAAAAAAATCAATATATATATTTTTATTATAGCTCCTACTAAGTAAATCAAAAACCGCCACTCTAAAATATGTTAGTAATTTTTAAATTAATCCGTTTTTTCATTTTCAAAGATCTAAAAATTATTTTCTAATTTTCAAATCAATATAACAAATAAATATTTATTTTACAGGAATTTTTATTGCTTTTTTTAATTTAGTTTCATTAAATTATAAAATAGTCATTAATATTACTAATTTGTGATTTAATTATCTAAAAATGTACCATTTATAATTTAAATAACCTTTCATGTCAATATAATTGCAAAAAAAGTTCCTATATTTAATATATAGGCTTTTTTATACAAATAAATAAGATATGGTAATCTAATTCTTTTTTTTATCAATAAAATCAGTTTCTTGGTATAAAATTGAGGTAATTATAAAATAGTGAAATAATAAATAATAAAATTTTGGTTTTTTGAATTTTAGTATTAAAAAATTAAACAAGATTTTTATAAACTCTGGGAAATTAAATAAAAAAAATCATTATATAATTTTTGGTTTATAAATTTTTTGAATGATAATAGTTAACCTAATGAATAAATAACTAAAAAAATAATTTAATGAAAATATTCGTTTTTACGAATGAATTTAAATTAAATTGAATTTTTCGAAATTGCACATAAAGTAATCTTTCTGTTTTGAAATTAGTATTGTAAATAATATATAAAAAAAATCCTAATTTTTTGTATAAACCTTTTAAACGAAATGTGATACTTATAATTTAATTCTCAGAAACTCTAAAATATTATCTATTTCTAGTAAGCCTATTTTTTATGCATATATTTTTTCAAAAGTTATAACGGGTTCTAATTAATTATTATCTTATTATCTTATTTAGTTAAATAGCTTATATATTTTTTAAAAATAATTTATTAACAATAGAAAATTTATGTTTTAGCTTTTATATTTCTTGAATAAACGATAATTTGTTACTTGTATGTAATTTTACCTCACATAATATCTCTACTTATGCTAATTTTCTTATAAAAAAATTGAAAAAAAAAATTGTATATATATAATTAGATGAAAATATTAAAAAATTAAAATTAAAATTAATATTTTGGGTGCCATTTAACCAAAAAAATTTAAAAAAAGAAAATAAATATCACAAAAATCAACATTAATTATGCCACAGATTTTACTTTTTATAAGGTATAGTTTTTTAATGGGTGATTGTATTGTACAAAAATCGATATTTAAACTTTAAATGTTTCTTTTTAAACAGTATTATAAATTTCTTAATGAATATTATCTTATAAAAAATCCATATTTATCTAGCAAAAGTATAATAAAAATAATTTAATATTGATAAAAATTCTAACCTTTTTTTCATAAAAATATAAGATAAATCTTGAAAAATAAGAGCTTTTTATTTAAAATATTAAGTTATCAACGAAATTTTGATTTATATATTTTTTAAAAAACCCCACAATATATTTTTTTTCATTAATTTTTTTTCATGTAATTGATAATAGATAATCAAATAAGTTTTAATATTATTAAATAAAAATAAATTAGCCTTTATTTAGATATTAAACTAGAAAATATTTATTCACGTTGGGATAAAAAAAATTTATTACCTTTTTGATAAACCAAAATAAATATTGTGGAAAAATGTTGAGAAATAACAAGAATAAAATGAAAAATCCGTGAATAAATATATATATATATACATTAGGCATAAAATATTAATCCTTATTCACTTAAATATAAATAAGTGAAAATTGACGGATATATGAAAATTTGAATAAGGCACATTTTCTTATAATTTAAAAATTATTTGATGCTAAAAAAAGAAATAAACTTTTATTTGAGTAAAAAACCTGTTTTTTATTTTTAAATAAATATCAATTTATGTTTTCAAAAATTTTAACCAATAAATAGTGGGTAATAATCCCCTAGTTGTGGAGAATGTTTGGGTAAGATTTTTTTCAAAAAAATTTATTGGTTTTTTTATTCATTTTTGTTGAGTTCTGAGATAAATTTTGCTAAAAATATTAAAAAATATTATAGAGGACTCTAAATATTAAAATATTAAAATGTTTTTCTTAAAAATTGGGCAATTTCTGATTATTATGTGTAATATATCTTGGCCGTATTGATCTTAAAGTATACATTAAAGTGTTCAAGGTTTCGGTTTTTGTGCATTTACTTTAAATGATTATCAATTATGTTCGTTAGAATAAAATATAACAATTATATTAAAATGAAATGAAAAAAATCATTTAAAATTAAACACCCAAATTAATACTGTTGTATTCGATAAAAAAAAATTCTAAATATAATTTAATTTCAAAAAAATTAAAAAATTTCTTATTTTCATCAAAATAAATAATAATAAATAATAAAAACCCGGAGGTTTAAAAGCTTCAAATATATTTTACGTAAAAATAGGAAAATTAAATTTGTTTTTTGTCAATTCCTCTTTTTCGTAAGTTTGTTTTTTAGCCTGCGATTACTATTAGGTATCTATCTTATGTGGAGCTTTTTACATAAACTATTAATCTAAATTATTGGAAAATATATAAAGTTATTTTAAAAATCTTCAATGATATAAAACGCAAAATATCTATATTACTTTTTGCAAAACTAAACCCAAATCAAATTATAATGAATTTTTAGAATTTATAGTGGAATCTATTTGATGCCTCAAACTTTTATGACCCCAGATAAAAAATTTAAGGCTTTTATTTTTTAATTTTTTTTTGAGAAATATACGCGTTAAAGCACATAAAAATCTTATTTTCAAGACAGAAATAACCAATTTTTTGAAAATTATATTCAAGACTGCTGTTTTTGCTGAAAAATATATATAATAAAGTTATTATTATTTTTTAATATAAATAGTCCTTGAATTTAAAAATTTAACAAAAAAAATTAGTTAAATACATATATATTTTGAAATCATAGGTTGAAAAACAAACTTACAGGAAAATTCTGAATAAGCAGGAAATGATTGAGAATGAAAAATTTCACATACAATCATTGTGAAAATTTTAAAATCTAAGTTTTTTATTATTCAACCTAGAATTAATTGAAGAAAATAATTAAAATTTAATTTATTAAGAAGTTAATTCTAAATATCAAGGTTTTTATAGCTGTATTTTGTAATTTTGTTTTGTTTTGTTATCACAATTCCTCATAAAAATATTGGTTTCTAGCGAAAATAGTTAGGTTTTTGAAAATAATTGCAAAAACACATAGATTTTTAATTCGCTTTTTATCTTTAGCCAATGGATTTATTGGTCAAGTATTTATTTGATTTACTATCAATAACGATAAATTATTGAATAAATTATATATATATGTATGGCTACTATCATAGAAATTAAATATACTTCATAATGATCCAAAATTTCATTAAAATTTAGCATCATTTAATGATATTGATAATTACTGTATGAAATAGTGAATAGGATTTTTTTAAAAAGTAACCTTAATCAGATTTAGCCAACCATTTTTATCTTAGAAAGTACTTTCAAAAAACTAAAAAGCCAAACTGCCCATCCTCCCCCCACCCCAAAAATTTTTTATTTAAAAAAATCGAGATATATGAATTTTTTTACTTTAAATTTTTGAAAGGCAAAATAATGATATAATAAAATTAAAATCAAATAATTATTTTTAAAAAATTAGAAATCATCTTCAAAACGAATAAAGCGCCAAAATAATTTCAAAATATTATAAAACTTACACATTTTACATAAAATAAAATTTTAATGATAAATCTAAGTATTCGTTTTTATTATTAGTTAATTTGTGATCAATAGGATTTTAATATTTTTTAACATGAATATATATCTTTTCAAATTAAAAATTTGATATGATGAGATGAGAAATGATTACATTTAAAAATAAGAGTCCTTATAGCAATTAATACATATATATTGTTGATCTGATCCGAAACATTCTCTTATAGAAAAGTAAATATACTCAAAAATAAGAATAATCTTGAAGCTTCAATCACGATTTAATAAATTCTATCGCTCATATTTTGAAGCATTTTGTATATAGGGAGACTGTTTGGATTTATGTTCTTTATTCTTTCTCTCTTCTAATGACAGAATTTTTCAGAAAAACTAAAAAAAAATTAATATCCTGGTAACACAAATTTAAAAATAAAATAAAAAACTCCGAATCTTCTCAGTCAAGGAAATCATAATAATTTCAACTTAAAATCCAAACTAAAATTATCTGATATTGTAACTAGTATCTTGTAAAACACCACTATAATTAAATTTTTTTAAAGAGCTTTTTATATTTTAAATAAATAAAATTGGAATATTTTCATACTTGAAAGATTTTTGTTTTAAGATGAAAAAGGATCGAGAGCTTGCTATAAATTGTATTTGGTGTCTATATTTGGTATTTCAAAAAAGTAAAGCGTACATTTTTTTACAAGATCGATTAGTTAAGGGTTTAGGTGGCGGTGAAATTATAGATTAAATTATCATTTATATTAATTTTTATTGTTTCCCCACTTCATCTTAAGTTCTAAATAACAAAATAAACACAAAATCTAATTAATGATATTATATTAGGTCTATATTCACAAATATGTCATAGAAGCTAACTAATTACTTATATGCTTTAAAAATCTCTAGGATTTAATTTATTGTGGAATTTATGGTAGATTTATAAACATATAACAAAATCAAAATCAAAATCAAAATCTCAAAATAATTTCAAATATTGAACGAATTTCATAGCCAAGAGTGAAATTATCTTTGAATATAATAATTTTTAGCTCAATATGATTAAGTGTATTTAAAATAAAAAACTCTTGAACAGCCATTTCATACATTGACCATCAATATGAGTAGATGGAACTAAATTTTAATCGAAAAAGGGGTCATAATGGAGTATCTCCAATAGCAGTGATAATAGCTTGTTATATATACATATATAATTAAATCTATTTGTTTTTATTACCCTTAAATTTTTTACATATTTGATCGATGAATCCATTCGCTGAAGCTAAAAAATCAAATTAAAAATCCATGTAGTTTTGCAATTACTTTCAAAAACCCGACTGTTTTTTTAATTACCCAAAATATGTATGAAAAATATTTACACTTGTTATGTTAGAAATATTTATATTAATATTGATAAGATAATTAGATATCAATTTTATCATATTTTTTTTAAAAATATTTAGGCCCTTGGAATTTCATAAATTTTTTAATTAGTAAAATTTCCCTTAAAATTTATTAATTTGTCTTTATAATAAATTTAATTATTACTAAATCAAATCATTATATTATTTATAATTAGAGAATTTGATATAATACATATTATAGATATTTTTTCTTATTTTTTTTAAAAAAGTAAATCTTCTTTATTATTGACCATTTATTTTAGATTATAATAAATCAGATTTTTTTTCATTCTAACATTTAGTATATTTAAGATATTAAAATCCTGAAAAAAAATTCATATGGAAGTATTTTTAACATTTGAATTAAATAAGAATTTATTATTACTATTATTACTATTATTAATATAGTCTCTTTATGAGCTTCTTTTGAGTTTAAAAATTAGCTTCTAGATAATAAAAATACATAGATATTATTTTTATTAAAATTTCATAATAAATTAAAAAAAAATTATTTTGAAACTCATCCGTATAAAGTTTCAGTAATATCATCCATTAAGCACAGAATTATAAATATTTTGTGATAGTCTCGGTTTTCTGAACCCTGTTTGATTAAAAGATTTTGAAATAATATCCAGATAATTTCTTTTTTCAAGAATTAAAGAAAAATTCAGAAATAATTAGAATTAAAAAATCCTCTTTAAAAGGCTTTAGATAAATGGTGGGGGGTTTTGCAAATTATTTCTGGTGTATTTATTTATAAAATTCGCCCTTTCTTCATGCATTTTTTTTTAACGTTTTTAAATTAGATAAGAAAAAAAATCTTTGATTTAGTTTTACCATTATAAAATTCCTATTTATTAACCTCCGCTATAAATTATAACACGATTTTTGAATCTGTTTAAAAGTATTCTTGTTTATTTTTTCCATATTTTTATCCATTTCATTTTATCGTAATGTTTCCTTAATGATATTTTCAAGATTAGAAATGTTCTGAAAATAGTTTATCTATTGAAAACCCATTCCATTTACATATTTACATATTTATATATTTATTTGTATATGATGCAAATCATTTTATAATGTCTTATATTAAACTGAGCAATATAAATAAAAATTCTGTTTTTTTCAATTAATCCTACAAAAAATCAATGTAGATAGGTTTATTAAACCCAAATTTAAAACGAAAATGGCTATTTTGTGATTATTTATTATTATCTAAAGTAATTTATATATTATGAATATTTTTATAACAGGTAAATTTATTATTGCTCAGAGTAATTTTTTTTTTTTTACTAAATTTTCAGTCTCAAAAAAAGTATTTTTTATTTTTCATAACCGTTACGGATTTTTTTTTTCTAATTAGATCTTGATTGTTTGATTTTGGCTATGGTTTTTAAATTTTATAAATAACAGGGTGTTTTTTATAGCTTTTAGTCAGCTAAAGATATATAAATAGAATAATCCATGCATTTATCACAATTGAAATATAATAATACTGTTATCCTATGAAAAATAATATACGTTATTTTATTAAATAAATTTCATTAAATTAACTTTTATATAAAGATAACTCGTAAAATTTTATATTATGAAGAATTTTTTTTTCTATATTTTCATTATTTTTTAAAAAAACAAATTTAATCAGTAAAAAAGATTTTTCATTTAAATTAATCTTCTCTATTGAAGCCGATAATAAAACAGTGATTTTATAATTATTAAATCAATACCAAAAAATATCATTATTATGCAAAAAATTTAAAAATTTATACGTCTAAATTGTTTTAGAAATAGAACTCTCTTAAAATTTCAATAAGGGGATAACTATTATTTGATTTTAGTTTAGTTTACCAATTATATTTTTCTATTATTTAATTTGAACAAAAAAAAATCTAAATCTAAATTCAATTTTGAAGAAACTCCGTATATTAAATTATGATTATTTATGGCTTTTGTGAATTTTCTGTTTAAAAATTCCGTTAATATCAAGACAGGAGAAAAAATTCAGATTAATATATAATTCTATAATTTTTTCATCGCCAGGAGTTTTGGAGAGCTATTATAGCTAAATTATATATTAATATATCACCAATTTTATAATTAATATTTGAAAAAATTGGTGAAACTTTTTTACACGTAGTGGGGGGGGGGGTTAGTTAATTTTTCTTTTTTTCTTTTTATTAGCTATTCTATTAATCCTCTAAAATAAATATACCTACTTTTTTATAAATAGTTCCGATTTTATTAGTTAAAAAAAAGATATAAAATTTCATATATATTTAAATACAATAATGATAACTTTAAAAAATCTGCTGTAAGGAAAAAACTTATAAATTACAAAAAAAAAAAAAATTATTAAATTTTTTACCTAAAAAGATATTTTTATGAACCATTTAAAAGAAAAAAATTAGCTTTTAAGATTCTTGGGTATTAATAGAATAGAATATTTGAAAATTTATCTTTAAATTCCTTAATAAATAGGTCAGAAATAAGTGGATTTTTTTTTTTAAAAAAAAATGTATATTATTATGTTTATTTTTCAGATATAATAACTTTTAGTTACATTATAACAAATTTATCAATAGAAATTGTATAATTAGATTTATTTTGATGCTATTGGAGCCTGATATTATAATTATTAAACAAAATACATATTTAATAACAGCTTGGTGCTTTTTTATATATAGAATAATTTTTTGGATAGCTCTTTCGTTTAAATTTATTTATAAATATTTTATTAAATTGGAAAAATATTTATGTAAAAAATTTAGCTTGAACCTTTATTTAACAAAGAAGCTTTTGCTATACCAATTAAAACTTATTAAGTTATGAAGATAATTTTTTAATTCAAATTTATTATGTATTAGTTGCGAGTTTTATAGTAAAAATTTATAACTTCTGCCTATATTTTTTTTGAAACATGGATAAATATTGAAATACTTTAGGCGATTTTTTTGATATTTTATAAATATAAACTATGTTGAAACATTAGAAAATATCTTTTCGTCAATAAATTTACTTTTTTAAAAAAATATAATAATAACAGAGGCTATTTTACTCCAAAATTTAGTAATTTAGACTTTAATTGTGGATTTTTCTACTGAAAAAAAATACATATAAAGATTTTGGATTTTTTTTAGAATTTAATAAAAACTACATTTGATTCAGAAAAAAACGAATTTTATGAGTTATTGGATATTTTAAGTCAATATTATGGACCCCTTAAACAGAATTTAATTTAATAACTGAAATATTTATTGTTAAGATGAGGAATTTTATCCCCCCCCCCTCAATACATATACTTTAAACTTGGTTTTCATAATTTAGTAATTTTTACTTTTGGCTTTATTTTTTATTTTTGTTTTTGTTTGTATTTCATAAAGTAGATCTTTCTTCAACCCAAAAATAAAATAACAAAAAAAACATGAAAAAAATCAATTAATCGAATAAATTAACTAAATAATTTCATATTTTAGTAAATAAATATTTTTATAATCGAGGTTTAAGCCAGATTTTTCATTATTTTATCTAACAAAAAATGATGTTTTTTTGAATTTTTACATATTTGATATATACCTTTTTATATTTATATCTATTTCTAAATTTATTTCAAGGATATTTTATTAATAATATACAAGATTTTAGATTGATATTATTTTTGATAATTTTTTTGATTCATTAACTTTATTTAATGATGGGGGTTTAAATTATAAAAATATCATAACTTTTCATATCTTTATGCTTTATATGTTATTAAATATTTAGTAGTAGGTGATTCTTTGGACTTAAATTCGAAAAAACCCTTTAAATTTCTGTATTAAAATTTATTATTACCTTGAAACCAAATCCAAAGTACTCTAGAATATTATAATAGTAATTTAAAAAAAATAATCATAAATTTTTTAATGTATTAATACTATTAAGAACTTGGTATATTAAAATAATTTATTTAAAATGTCTTTTTACTAATAAAGATATCAAATATATTAAAGTAAAAAATCATGTAAAAATATTATATTTTGAGAGATACAATAAAATAATCCAAGATTTTTTTATATTATTTACTGTTTATATCAATATATAATTTAAAATTTATTTATATATATATCACATTGAAATCAGAGCATTTGATCTATAGATATTACGCTAGTTAAAATTATAGTGAAATTAGTACTAAATAAAAGTTATGAATCTATTTACTTTATATATTTGGAATAAAAAAAATAATTACTTGACAACATTTTTGAATTCAAATCGTATTATAGAAATATTAATAACTTAATTTAATTTAATATATGAAAAATTAAAAAAAATTATTTAATAAAATAATAAATTAGTTTTTTCGATTAATATTCATCATTTAAAACAAAATATTATAAGATAATTACTATCAAACAATCTAAAATTATTATTATCAATAATTTTTTTTCTTCAATTAAAAAAACCCTATTTAAATTTCAATTAAACAGCGTTAAATATACTTATCCAAAAATTTAAAATAAAAGCTAATGCTTAATCAATAATTGATGTTTTATTTGAAAAAAATAGTATTTAGTTATAATTTTCTCTAAATTTTGATAATAAGAAAAAAATTTCTACAGTAAATCAACAAATTTAGGTTCAAAATAATATGGAATCGGAATAACGATAAAAAATCAAACTTCAGAACTATAAGATTTAAGTTTTATAAATTAATTTTGAGTGTATACCTAATCCACAAATATTAACTAAAAAGTATCTATAATATACTACATAAAGAAATCAATTATGATAAAAAAATAACTAAAGTTTTTAATTTTTATTAAAAATCCAATAATAACCTATTTTATATCAGAGATAAATATTTAGTTTTTTATAATTTTTTAAATCTATAGATAGATGTTAAAAAAGACTATTTCTTCTTCAAATCTTAATATATTACATATTTTAATCTTCTGCTGGATTGAAATTAGAAAAGTGTTGAAAAGAAAAAGTATTAATATAATCGAATTTCTTGATTTATAAAATGTGCCTTTAATATAATTTATTTATACAATCCAATATGTAATTGAGTAAATACGTAATTTTAATCGCTAAATAAAAAGAGTTTACTTTTTTTATGAAAGCTTATCTATTTTTATTAAAAATGGGGTTAAAACATAAAAAATGTGTAAATTAAAATAATTTGAAGATGATCCTTCAAAAAAAATTTTTTTTTTGATATTAATATTATATAATTTATGTTAAAAACTTATTTCTTCACGTTACATGTAGCAAGAAAAGAATAGGGGCCTATTTAAAGATACTTTTTTACTTATAAAGCCACTTCTTACAATTTAAAGAAAAATGTATTTATAATTAAATTATTTAAGATATTTTTTTAAGAAAGGGTTGTAATCTTCCCATTAAAATTTTTTTGTCAGTTGGATTGAGTAGAAGATTAATAAAATAAAATAAAATAAAATAAAATTTTTTATTTTGCTATATGAAAAATTATTAGGGAAAGATAAAAATATCATTAAATTTATGGTTTTTAAAAAGGATAAAAATGATAGAATTTAATATTAATTTTATTAAAGGTGATGAAAATTGGATTTTTTTTTTCACTTTAAAGATTAAATTATTAAATTAATTATTAAACTTAACTTCAGGAAGAAATCAAATGCTGGTATTGTATTTATAAAACTGGAAATTTTAAATATCGAAAATTTGAGTATTTAATAATTTCGAAGCATTTGCATCGTAAATACATATAATAATTATTATTTTAATAATGCTAAAATCTTTTAGATTTTGAAATAATAATAATAATCTATACATCAAAAAAAGTAAAGTACCATTTTTATTATTTTTTGTGAGGGGGGATGAAAAATAGTTTTTTAATATTTAGTTTATTTGTAAATTTTTAATAGATAATTAAATTTTTAGAAAAAAACACCAGAAAATCTTTTCATTTATTTAAATATATATTTTTAAATATTTGTGGTATCTTAAAAAAAAAATTAAAAAAAATATAATAATTTGCGATATGAGAAAATTAGAAAAAGTATTTAACGAATTAAAATATAAAAGGTTAGTAATAATAACGAAAAGTATGTCCAAGAAATCACGGATTATATATTTTTCCTTTTAAAAATATAATATTTTAAAATACTTGCCTGGATTATTTTTTTATTTAAAAATTAAAAAAAAATACTGTTCATGCTTTACTCAGATTAAATTCATTTATTAGAAAAATATTTCTATATAGATTTATTTAAGCAAAAAAAAATTTATTGAAAAAAAATCGCTATATAAAAATTAAAAATGTTTTATCAAATAGAAATAAATTCTAATGTTATTTTTTTTATTTATTAAACAAAGATTTGTTACAAAAGACTATAAATTAAATTAAATTATAATTTTACTTTTTATAGAAATTTAATTCGTAAATTTGAAAAAATCGGGTATTTATTTTTAACAATAAGGTGCAAATTTTTATAATTAAACGAGTATTTTAAAAATATAAGCCAAAAAAATAATAATAAAAGTTTTTAAATTTCGGATTTTTTTCGAGATAAATAAAAAATGGATATATTTGTATCGAAATAATAATCTTTATAATTTTTATAACTTTCAGAGGTATTTTTTATAGATCATTTGAACTTTTTTTAAATTTTGATGGAGAATAAAAAAAAAAATTCTGAAAGGAGGGGACATTTTTTTCATAAAAAAACGAAATCTTGTTTGACTTATTGATATATGTTTTTTAGATACCTTTTAATATTTGAATTGCATTTAGCCGAATTTAATTTACAATTCATTTTATTTTTTAAAATATATATGAACTCATTATTTTTATTTCTTAAATTCACTTATAAAATTTCCGGCATGATAACGAGGAAATTTTTTAACCTTAACACACACTTTTTTTAGTATAATATTCAAATATCAATTATTTAATAATAATATATTTATTTATTTTATATCTAACAAATTTTGCGACAATTTATTTAAAAATAAGGAAATTATGTTGAATTTTAGACATTATTTATCTCTAAAAGTCAAAAAATTATATATTAACAACTAGATTATGTTAAAATGAGATTATGTTAGATTTTGGCTAAATTTTTTATATAATAATTCATGTCTATAGCTTTTCTTATATTTTAATTTTAGTTATTGACTATATAATGAGATAATAACAGGTAATTTACAATATTTACAGGTTTTTTTTTTTCAAATTATAACTATATATAGTATTGATGGATTATATGGAAAAGATATGATATGATTTAATAAATTAAAGTTCAATTGATATATACATATTTCAAAGATGGGGATCGATTAAAATTACATTTTTGTGTAATAAATATCAAATTTTAAATATAAATTGTAAAATTAAAGCTACTACCAACGATTTTTAATATAATTTATTTTAAAATGTGATTAATTAGCCTCACTCAACACCCAAAAAAGCAATATTGTTTAAGCAAAAACCAAAAATTAAAAATTAAACAGAAAATATTGATTTTTATTTCAAGTTACATTACTTATTTTTCTAATGTAAAATTTGATTAGATATTTTCGTTGTAAAATTTATATATATTTAATTTAGTCTTATACCTCCAGATAATTTTTATTTTACTCTAAAAAAACATCCTATAAAAATTAAAATACATTAATCGTTTTATTAAATTAGTCTTATTTGTTCCATTTGATAGTTGAATCACCAACATATCGAGTTAATTCAATCTTTTTTTTGAAAATTTATGGGCGATATCTACTAATACCAATACAATACAATACAAATGAGCACTTTCAGAAAATCCACTAAACTTTTCATTAATTAAACTAATTATATTGTATTTAAAATGATGATCTGGGTTACATTAACTGAAATTAAATCCAAATTTTATTTAAATAATATCGTTGGTTTATTCTTATATAAATTTCTGTATTTTTTCTAAAAATTAGATTATTAATAGCTAAGTTCAAGATGAATTAAAAACCTTTTAAGTTAAATTCTGTTTTGGGATAAAAATTATTATTATTATTATTATTACATAATATTTTCCCAAAATTAATCTATATAATTTAAACATGTAATTAAATTAATTATCACCCCCAAACCCTTTAAATGATAGTTTGGACTTGCATTTTCTGTATATAGAATAAGAAAAAGTGTTAATTCAGAAGTAATTAATTTTTTTAACTCCAGTTATCCGTGATGAGTTTTTTTAGAAAACCAATAAGATTTTTCTCGATGGATCTCAGGATAAATTTCGTATTTTTTTAAAGAAATTATTTTCTAATGTGGAGCAAAATAAAATATATATATATATTGGACCAGTGATTACGGAGTCTCTAGAGCGGGGGAGGGGTGTAGGTTAAGATATTTTTCGAAAATTTTTCATTTTTTTAAACTTTTTTTAAATATATTATATATTATTTTTATATTGTTTAAATAAAAATTTCAAGAAAAAATATATATATAGATATTGGAAACTTATCTTGAAAGAGGTATAAAAAATAAAAATAACCGCGATTTTTTTCTATTTTTACTATATTATGCTCCTCTTTTACAAAAACAAAATATAGTAAAATATAAAGACAATTCTTCGGATAAAACCATATTTTATTATTTATATAACCATTATAAATTCGATCAATTTATATCATATTATATTTAATACACATAATTTAATTATAAATTGAAACTAAGAGCAATATAAAAAGTGGTTTAAACTAAGAAATTAATATATATGTTCTATAAAATGATCTAATATGATTTTCAAGTAATAGGAGTTGTAATTATTTAAGAAAAATAAAAAAATAAAATTTTTAAATACTAAAAAACACGAGCTCATTAGTTCAATATAATATTTAAATTTTCATTTTATCGAATAAATTCAATTATATTTTTTCGGAAAAATAAAAATCGGATAAGTTTTATATTATATAAAAAAAATTTCTCAATTTCATAAAATATGAAATTTTTTTTATTATAAATTCAATATTGATATTAATAAATACCCAATTCATTAAATTATGCTATTAAGAAATATCTTAAATTATTATGGTGGAATCTAATTTTTATAAATAAAAGTGGAACATATATTTTTTCAGAAAAATTTTACTTGTATTTCAAATTTTTTTTATGATTATTAGTCAAAAAAATGATTGAAAATATATTTATAAGTTAAAAATTTATATTAAAAATTCAATTTTTGGAAAAAGAAGATAAAAAATAAAACAAAAAATATTTAATTTTAATAAATAGATCCATTCTAAAAGGATAAACTAATATTATTTTTTAAATATATAATTTAATATAAATACACACATATATATAATTACAAAAAGCTTTAGTATTTATAATATGAATATTTTTCTGAGAAAAAAATTAATTCTATCTATCTTTAACGGCTTTAATGTAAGAATTTTTTAAATCATTGAAGCGGAATAAATTTAGAGAGATAGAATAAAACTCTAAAATTTTAAATAATATAAAAAATCATAGATTTGATTATGTAATAAAAGAAAGGTATCTATTAATTAATGATATTTTCTAATAAAGCTGATCTCATAGCCCATAAAAAATACTTGTTTAAATTGGGTCCAACGATAACGATTTTAAAACAAAACAATATGGTTGGAATATTAAAAAAACAGTATTTTTTTATTAATTTTAAAATAATCCTAAAAAAACATATTTTAAACCAAAGTTATAAAAAAAAAGTTCAAAATTTTGATTTGGGTTTTCATTGATGCATAAAATACCCCAAATTTATCCCTTGTTACAAAAACTATATATGAATTAAGGTAATATCAATTTTTTTCTAACTTTTTTATTAACTATATTATAACTTGTAAAGAAAATAATTATTTTCTGTCATTATTGGACTGAAAACTCTCTTAATTAATTTATTATTCTTATTTTAATAATAAATTTATTTGTTTTTTGAAATGTAAAACATTTAGTCAATTTTCAATGAGCACAGAGTCACTGAAACAACAGATTTGAGTGGTATAAAGATTATTATAAATTTATTTAAACATTTTATTTGTATTTTTGAATAGTTTTGATTATCGATATATATTAAAATAAATTAATAATAAAACATGAAAATATAAATAGTTAAATATTTTTTTACTAGAAGAAATTATGAAAATTTCTTATTGGATATATATGATTTTTAAGGTTTTATAAATATTATTTGTTAAATTAAAATTTCAGAATTTATAAACTCTTACCCATAAAAAATATTCATTACTGTATAATATCTCATTATAAATTAAAAGTTAATCAAAAAAATTTTTTTAGTAAATAAGATTATACTTTCTAAAACAGATGAGAAGGTTTTTTATGGATATAAATTGTATATAAAAATTACTAAATTTGTTTTAAATGAAATTTCTCGTGCGCATTTTAAATATAAATTCACACTCTATATAATATTTAAAAGATGATTATTTTTTTTTAAAAAAATTATTTAGGGGGTTTTTTAAAGTTAAAAATATCTTAGCTTTTAATTTATAATAAAGTGAATATCACATTATGGAAAAATTTAATTAATTTTTTTTAAATAGTCTCTTATAATTCTCGGAAAAATATCGAATTAAAAATAATCACAGAGAGGTTATTTTTTTGAATATCGAAACTCATAAAATTAATCACAGATTTTACATCATATTCTAACACAGAAAAAAAAAATCAATATAAATATTCCCATAAATTAATTGTCAGAAATTTATTTTTAAATTTTATAAGACAAAATGAATAAAAAATTATTTGTTTTAATAGCTTATCTATTTAAAAATATGTTTATCATAAGAATCAATTTATTTGTTGTGTTTCTAATTAATATTTTTTTAAAACAAAAAACCAATTTAATCTTTATAAAAATAAATAAATCAATTTTTACTATATTTTCTATACAGATTCATCCTTGCATATAAAAACTTTAATATAAAATTAATAATTTTTTTCCCAAACCAATAATCCAAAATTACTATTTTAAAAAAATCATCACTTTTGAAGGATAGATTTTAAGAAATATTATTCAAATAAATATATAAATGTTCTATGCAAATTTTATAAGTTGGAAAATCAGAATTAATATTTTAACTGTAATTTTGGTGTTATAGTCTACCACTCTCGAAATAAGTATATTTAAGATTAAAAATTTATTATATACTTAAAGAACATCTTTTTGAAAATATATAAAATGTAGATTTTAGCTTATTGATATTCTCTTAAATAAATAAAATTGTAATTTTTTGAGGATATAATAGTCATACATATTTACTCATTCCTCCCCCCCCACAATTTCAACTATTTTTTTTAAAATTCAAATGCGAAAATTTTTGCGCTTTTGATTTAAAAAAATCTTTTTTATACTTAAAAAAAACATTTTGATACTGTTGAAATAATTAGATTATATAAACTCTTAGCTGGATTATAAATGTACCTTTAACGTATTCAAATCTATCATTTTGATAAATAATATTTATTTAATAATTAATCTAAGGTATAATTTAAAAATAATTTTTTATGAAAAAAAACCAAGAAAAGTAATAAAAAGAACTTGTTGCAAGATAAATTATTTTTATGATAATTAAAAGGTTTATCTCAAATATTTTAAAAGTATATTTTATTTCAGTTAGCAACTTTTTTTTAATTAAATAAATTAATCATGAACAGAATATGCATATAGAGATGTGTGTAAAAAACCCATTTCTCCTATGTATGCACTAATTTGGTGATTTTGAAGAATTTTAATAATATATATTCAACTGTTAAATTTTAATAAACAAAATCGTCTACTCCGATACAATTATTTTTTCAGTATTTACAACTGGTGCAATAAAAATCATTCTTTGTGGTGTTCAAGACTATTTTAATTTTTTGGTGATTTTTTAGAGGAAGCAAATAGTTATAAAATTTGATAAGACTTAACTTTTATTGTTAGGTAGATGGTTGATATTTGTTACTGATAAACTCAATATTTTTTTCCAGCAGCTAAATGCGGAAATTCGATTAATAAAAAAAATCAACGGGTGCACAACGTGTCTATAAAATAACTATAGGATGTATTTTTATTAAATTAGAAATTTAAAATTATCTCTAATCTTCAGTTAGTGTGATGATATTATTCTTAACCAAATTAAAAAACATTTCACATTGTAAAAAAGCCTTTATTCTACAAAACATCAGTGAAGTGTCTAATGAATAAAATAAAGAAGAACGCGGTCTCTTTATATAAAATTGGCATAAGTTATAGTTTCAGATTGTAATATCCTTAAATGCACAAAGACGAATTTTATAAGAGTTTGAGATTAAAAAGTTTGTAATAAGTATCAAAAAAATTTCTAATGGTGAAATACCTAGCTGTGTTTTAGGGGCTTATAATCTACCTTTCGAAGCACACTAAGCTAAAATTTCACACGGCGTTGTACTATTCTTGGTTGGGAATAGCAGATACAGCGCACAACGATTCGGAGGACAGCGATTCCGGAGGAAAAAAATCTTGAAATAGGAGGAAACGATCATTTAGCACAGCTTAAAAACCTTCTAGTGCACAAGTCCAGCGTTCGACAGTCAGACGGATCTCAGCTTCTAACAGTTATTTTTAGGAAAGCTATGCCGATCAATCCCATTTTTGGGTAGGAGCCTAATTTTATTAATCTTGTTAGAAGTAGGCTCTGACTAGGAGCTCAGTAGATTCAATGAACTGTTGTTCATTGACAAAGAGCTTAATTCATGACTGCACGTAACCTCAGTCATCCAGCCTACTTGAAGCAATGCCAGGGGGGGTCTTTCGGTTGGTAGATTGAACCCTTATCCCGTAGGTACGCAGCCGGTAGTCCGACAGAGGAGATTATTGTAGTTATGATAATAGTCTTTTCTATACGACTTTTTCTTTTTTTCATATTTTTTTAG
>LSSL01000202.1:7123-17520 GCA_001953115.1 Smittium mucronatum | reverse complement strand
AATATATGATTTATTCTTGAATTTTGTTTTCCTGAATTGTCAATACAGGTGTAATTGGTTAATTAAAGGTATAAATTTGTGCAAATATTATAAAAAGTGGATTTATCAATTAATTACTTAATATTACTCAATTATCCTTTTATTTTTCCCGGATTTTATCTATATATTTTGCACTTTAGACAATAATTATGTCACTAAATAGCATCATAATTTTATGGTGGTGAATTGCGTTATTCAGTCACAATAGCTTATTCAGTAAAAATGCTAGTAGACTTTTTTTTTAATTTACTAGTATTGGATAAGTACAGGATTAATGTTCTCAATGGTTACCTGGATTTTTCATTTATTAAATCCGCGATCATTATTATGCCTTCAAAATATATTTCGCTATTTATAATTCTAATATTAGGTTTTTGACTAATATGGTATCATTTTGGTCCATAATTTATTATTCCTCCAAATATGTATTCCAAAAAAGGTATTTCATCATCTTTGATTTTTAATTACTGCATGCATGCGACTTTCGGTTGGATTTTTTTCTTTGGAAAATTTAAATGGCTTTCTTTTTTTGTATTATTTGATATTAATTTAAAGATTTGGGATATGATTTATTTTGATAATCATTAGAATATTTGTTTTTTTCATTTGTTTTTGTTTATTAAGGTATTTTCTGTTCTGTGAAATTTTAATATTCAGGTTTTTTGGATTGATATGAATTTTCGGCTAATTCAATACTTCCGGGTGTGTTTTTTTAAATCTAATTGTGATACACTTCTTGGTTTTGAATATGGGGTTTATCAATAATTATTGACAGTTATATAGCTTTATTTTCTTAAATCTCACAATCGCGATTATCTAAATCACAAGAGCTATTTCGCGATTCATTTGATTTTCCCCACTATTTTCAGTTCTATTTAGGATTTTTTTTCAGAAATAATATATTCAATTTCCATCACGTCAATGTTTTTCTCGTTATGTGAACCTCCTATTCTGTTAATTTTTTTTTTCTCTTTTGAGATACTAATTTGGTTTGGTTTATATTTGATTATTTTCCTGATATTCGTTCTTATGTTGGGTGAAACGATGATTTTAACTTTTATATGTTTCTTGTTGCTTTATTTTACTTTAGTCTGTTTTAAACTTTTGGTTACAATGTTGTTGAACGGTGCACTTCGAGAATTTTTAGGATTTTTTTTGACACTATTATATTTTTCCAAGCCGATTTATATATTATTGGGTCTATATTATAAAAATTTATTTTAATCTATAGCCTTGAGCTTTGGGGTTTCCTATTTTTCGGCTTCTTAGGAATTAATACTTTAAAAATTTTCTGCTTTATCCAGAAAATTTAAGCCCTCTAATAACAAAACTTTTTTAATGTTTTATTAGAGAAGCTTTATATTTTTACTGAGTTTTTTTCTTTGACGTTTTGAAAAAAACGTTTTTTCAGTATCCAAAATCTTTGCAATATGTACATATCTTAGACCCCCCTGTATAGTTAAGATTTATATTTATGTAAATTATATCAATTTTTTTTGGATTTAAAGGGGAATTTTCTATTTTTAAATGGCTAAACGTCTAATATTTTTTGTTAGAGTACCAATATGTCCAGAACTTTTTCTGCCTGTACTAGCCTCCTATATATTAAGATCATTATATGAAGACATACCTATCTATTTATGGTCACTGATGTATTCTGTGGTTTTTAATAGATTTATTTTTTTGGATTTATAATTTATGTTCATTTTTTTGCTTTCTCCTTGTCTATGGAATTTTTAAATTTGATGAATAAAATGTTCTTGTGGGGTCTATCTCAAATAATTTTTATCGTTTTTTATTTGTTTTAGTTCGATTTTTTAAACTCGATATTTTCGTTTAATTTTGAAAGTTTAAATTCCAATTTATGAGTTGCCCCCCCCCCCCATGCATACAATTCTGTCTTAGGTTTATTCTTTGTCACATATTCAATCATGGGGAGTACCTTATACTTATCCTATATGCTAATCATTTTTTTATATTTTATCTGATGATACATCTTTTTTTGAAAATAATTTATTTCAGCTGCGTCCCATATGTGTATCGGACGGACTGATATCCGCTTGATTTAGCATTTTCCCTTTATATATTTTCTGTTGGTCTTAAATTTTTCTTTATTTTTTATTTAAAATTATTATGATTGTGTTATCAGAATTTTTATTGACCAGTTCACTAAAATTTTCCTTGGGTAGAACAGATAAGAGAGCTCTTTGGTACTTTAGTGCATATTTATATATAAAACGTTTTAATCCAAAAAAAAGGTTTTAATTATGTCAAATTTTCAAAAAAAAAAAAAGCTAGCTTAGCCTATTGAAAGTCTAGGGCTTGCTATCGTGTTACAAGAAAGAGCATAAAAATCGCGCTAGAGTTGTATAATCAAATGAAGTAATCTTTCAGATTTTTTTTTAGCCGAAAGTCTCTTAAAATAGCCTAATGAAGCTCATTTTAGTAGAGTTGGCTTAAAATAGTCGAATATAAATCAATATGGTGGATAATCTTTGATAACGAATACTTTTCTATTAAACTTGTACCTTAGGTATCCCTCGATTTTCATAAAATTTTGTACCTAAAATAATTCGCAAATTATAAAAATCGCGTAATATATATATGCACAATTACAACCAAATATAATGATTTGATTTAACAACTTTTTTTTGTTCTTGAATAATCGCGAAGTATTAATAATTGTTTTGATATAAGTGCAGAGATGAAAATAATTCGTTCCAGATGGAAAAATAAAAAAAGAGGATAAAGAAAAAAGCAAAAAGCAAAAAATTTAGGTAATACACCTAAAATGAAAATAAAACACTGAGCTAAATTCTCGATTTTCGCGAAATTGGATCTTTTTTTCAATTTTCTATTTATAGAGATTTTTATTTGTTAAAAACAAGAATCAAGATAATTGTGATTATGGAAAAGGATATGCTAAAAAATATGCTAATTTTAAGTAATTTTAGAGTGCTCGTGAAATTAGAATAATTGACTTTAAAATAATAAGTTTATCTAGTTTTAATTCTTCAAGTTAATTTGTTATAATTAATAATTTTTTAAAGATTTAGTTTTCGATCCTGTTACATGAAGGTAAATTCTCGCTTATTTATGTTTGATAAATGTGGTAGTGGAATTTAACTGCGCATACTTTTAACCTATATTCCTATTAGTAATCACTGCCTACCCTTGGCTGTGACGGCAATCCGCTAATTGGTTTAATCCTTGATGTAGCTATTCCTTGGCTATGCTTGTGAGTTTCATTCACAACATGCAATATATGAACTAAGATCAGGGGATTAAGATTTTGAAAAGCTTAGCGTTTTCACAAAGACCAAGCTCTGAGTTTATATATGATTTTGGGAGATGAAGGCTTATGAAATAAAAAAATTTATTCTTTAATTAGAGGCCAGGTTTTTAATTACAATTGGTTCGTTACACTTTTAAGAAAAATCCAAATCCAAATATCATACTTCAAATACAATCAAATATTTAGGTCTTTATATTGGTTTTTTAAATAGCCTTTCACTCTTACTCCTTCATAATTTTCCTCAACAATTATTTTTTGCTTAAAATACATCGCTTTCATCTTTTCTTTTCCCTGATTATAAAAATAATCGCATGTATTTTAATATTTTCTTTCCTCTCGTAATCCCCCTTTTCACTCAAACAGTATTATATTATGAATCGAAATTAGATTAAGGTAGATACATTCTTCAAAATTTAAATTAAACTTCGCTTACCCCCCCTCCCCTCTCATATCACCCATATAATATATTAGATATATATTTACAGCATTATTTCTCCTCTTTTAAATAACAGTTATTATATATTCTTTTAATTTTGAATATCATACCTCTAATCCATTAACAAAAAACAAAATATTTTGGCAAATTTATTTTTTATTTAATATGAACTTTGATTTATTATAATATTTCAACCGACAGATCTAAACTGAAAAAAATCAATTTAAAAATACAGAAAAACATCCCTTGATTGACGGAAATCAAAATAAAACTCATGAACAAGAAACCCAACATAAAATTCAACAATTTAACGATTTTTCACGATCATAGGTCACACGCTTTAAATAAAATTTTCAATTGGTTTTATTAATAGAAATATAATTTAAATATTTATTTAAAGTTAGTATAATTGAATAAAGTTTATTAAAAAATTTAATTAATAAAATTTAACATTTTTTTCATCGCTATACATAAGCATTCTTCATCTAATAAACCAAACTTGAGTTTTGAATGGTATTTTTATATAATAATCGACATTTATTATGATTACATACTGCGATAATTTAATTTATTTAAATAAAATATAAAATAAAATATAAAATAAAATACCTTATTTAATTGAAAGTATATTAGTTTAAATTATTCTTATAATCTAAAAAATCCGATCGTTGATGATTGAATTATATTTCTTGACTTCTTCAATACGGATTTATATGATAATATAGCTTAATCAACTTTTTGAGCCATAATTTTAGGTCTACAAATATCATCATCTGTTTTTTTCAATAAATTAATTCATCTTTTTATGAGTTTTAGATCATTTGGTTTTTTTTTCAATCCGAGTATTGTGATTGTTTTGAAATCCGCTCTCTTTTTTATCCAATTTTTAATGTATCTTCATCATCATCGCTTCTGTTATTTTCCCACTCACTTTAACTGCTTTTTATCAATACACGTGCTAATACATTTATAGAAATATCACAGATCCCTAAATTCCAGCTAATAATAACACACTCTAATTTAAGATCTAATAGGTTGGTGGCAATTTCGCTGATTCAAGATCATTATTTTAATCCCAAATCACTTTTAGGCACGGAGATGGAATTTACCCCCAGTACTCTGAAACTATATATATCCCATCTTTTATATCGAAAATTTCCCAGAAAACTTCTACAGATAATAATTCTGAATTTATTTATAGCTCAATAAGACAAAGGATTTCTTGATGTATCAAGTCTTGAGTATTGAAATCACACCCTGATCCATAGGCTGAATTGATGAAGTTATGTTTGGTGGTATAAAAAAATCTTCAATGTTATCATCTGAGTCAACTGGTGGTTTCGGATGTACGGAGACATTGTCTATTAGTAGAAGTATTTTTAATTACACATTAATACTTTAGAAATATTCCTTAATTTCTGGTGTAGGGTGGTTTATAAAATACCCCTTAAATATTTCTTTGGCCATGTAACCATTTTCGGATGGTCTCCATATCACTGGAAGATTTTTATTTGTCGACATTTTTAAAATCTCTAGGCCTTTCAAACGAATATATAGTCATGGGGTTTAATCTATAATAACCTATAGATTTTGATCCTACCATAAAGAAAAAAAGTTTTCTTTTGAAGTTTTGATCACCGGTGCTGTCTTTTCTTTTATAGAAATAAGAGTTCTTGATGGAACCTTTTTCTAATAAAAACATGTCTCATCAATTTTGAACACCTATTTTTTTTTATCAAAAAGACAATTTGACTGGTTTAATTTTAGAAAATTTTTTTTTTGCCTGGCAAGGCAAATAGCCTTTTTCATTTATTATTCTGCCAAGTAAACATGTAATTTTTTTTTTGGCAGATTGATTATCTCCGCTGGCAGCTTCATCGCTGAATTTAATGTTATGGAGACCCATTCTTTTTATGAAGTCTTCGAATCACCCACTACTTGCGGAGAAAGGTGCAGCTTCTGCATCTTTATTAGCATTACCCAGCTCTTCGAAAATTGAAATGACTTTGATATTGATTGTAGTAGTTGTAGCTGATGAGCTTTTTTCGAATCGGTCGTTTATCCGTCTTTTAAGCCTTTTTTCCATAATCGAATTTTTTTTTTTTGGTCTTTTATAATATGCCCTACTATTATTATTTTCGGATACATTTTTTTCCATTTTTCTTATACCTTCTGGAGCTTTTATTATACACCTTAAAGTACTTTCACTGATATTATTTTTTTTCGCTACCTTGGAAATGATTTTTTCTGTTTCCAGCACATCCAATATTCCCATATTTTTCGAATAGTTAATGAATTCCTCTTTCTTTTGAGGCTATCTTTACTTTTATTTGTAATTCTTATGTTAGATACTAAAAACTTGAAGATAATTTGGACTTGAATAGCTATTTAAAATACTTTGTATTTACCAGCTTAAATTGTTAAAAAAAAAAATAATTTAATAGTGAAATTTAGTTGGATATAAGGATATTTATAAATAAAATTGATTGGATATATGGATCCGCGAAGACCGAAAGTTCGCATAAAAAAAAATAGAACAGAAAATTCGATTTCTCGAAAGCACGAAATTCGCATAAAATGAGGGTTATCTGTTCTTCCCTAGTTTGATAATATATGGCCAAGATAATACAAGATAATTTTGGCTAATATGAAATGTAATTACAAAAAAATTTCTACTGTCTAAATGTCCGAAATTTAATGGCACTGGTATATTCATTTATTCCTATTGGTTTGGAGCTGATTAAAATTTTCCATAGCTAATTATTTGATGTAATAACCATTGCACTACTCACCAACCAATTGGTTTTGATGATTTATATTTTTTTACGAATAGAAGTTGTTAATTTTTGCAAATTATACAAATTTATGTTTAATGAGTTTTCTTTAAGTGGTCAAAAAGTAGGTGAAATGTAAAAAGGTCAATAGCCACGTCACCGATGGTAAAAGTTGCAAAAAAGAGTCTGATCCTGAAAAGAGCCTCCCATATAGCCGAAATTTGTTACTTGGGGCATTATTAAGCAGACCGGAGGCCTTTTTCCACAAAGTCTTATAGGGCGATTTATTACGAGCACAAATGGTGAAATATCTGCTTATAATTTAACATTTGTGGTAAATTTGTCAATTTTAGATTTCTTACGATTATTATTTGCTACAGCTAATATTTTAAACGAATAATAAACATGATACTATAGATCTAGATTTTTATTAAAAAGGAAATAAGAAACGTTTAAAAAGTGAAACGTCTGGTATACTAAAGAATCTCCCATTTAACCAAATTTGTATACCAGTGTCGGTTCCTGGATTGAAATCTCATCTTATAAAACCTGCTCAGGACTGGTGGTACAGAAATGGTATTCAATTTTCTGGAAATTACGACATTTAACATCTAGTACTTGCACGCAATTGGTTGCATCGCCTAGCTGATAGATAGAATTCGAAAGTTGCACTAATAGGAATCCAGTTACTTTTGGGTCCGGAAAAGGATTACTGCTTGTATCGAATTCATATACAGCTATAAAATGGCCGCTTATATTTGGCTTGCTTTTTGTATCTAACCAATGGATTAGGTAAAGTTATGGTAAAGCATAGATTGTGGATTTTTATTGGAGTTTTGGCGCAATGTTTTTATAGTTTCAGTTTTGAAGGGGTAAGAAGAGTACCAAACCGGAAAGCCAAAGTTCGAATTGGTGTCAGATCCTAAGAGACAATTGGGTCTGATGGTTACTGGAGTTGGCGGGGGTGGTTACATATTTCGATTAGTTATGGATTCTGAGCCAGATCTTGTAATCACAAACGGGTGGATTTGATAGGCTATATGCATGGAAGCCTGGTAGACTACTGTAGTTGGAATCGCAAAAGATGGAGGTAAGGGGCCAAGGTCGATTACCGGATCGCTTGGTTGGGGAGGAGGAGAAGAGATTAAGAGTTTGCATCCTTCTTAAGAATATCGCTTTTGCAAAAACATCTATTTAGCAACCGTTGCCTGTAAAAAAGATGACTGACGTGACAAAGTATAAGTTGGTAAGTTTCAAAGGCACTTCATTTATCTACAAATACTAGTATAAGTTATTCGACAACCAAGATGACTTTAATAGAATCACACCATGTACCGCGTCAGAGATGGCGAGGCTTCTGTGGAGTTTTATACCAAAGTTCTTGGAATGAGGTAGATGATTTTTCTTCCTACTTGCCTTTTTTTTTTCCAGCATTTTTTCCGCAATTTTTTGTGATCTGAATGCGCATCATAGACTATTGGATTCTTACATAAACAACGATGCAAAGTTCTCTCTGTATTTTTTGGGGTATGATGATTCTTTGAACCAAAGCCAACCTAGAATGTCCAGACAAGGGCTTATTGAACTCACCCACAACCATGGGACTGAAAGTGATCCCGAATTCAAGGGTTACTCTACTGGAAACGGTGATAATGGCGGTTACGGACATATTGCAATCACTGTTGACAATTTGCAAGCTGCCGTAGCCAGGTTTGATTCCCTTCATGTTAAGTTCATGAAGCGACCTGAAGAAGGAAGGATGAAGCATATTGCTTTCATCTATGACCCTGATGGTTACAGAATTGAAATCCTTGAGAATCCTGAATACTCTACCAAATAATTATTTTTTCTTGCTGAAAGCAACGATTTTCTCGCTTATATTCCCTAGGGGGTTTCTGTAAACAGTTGATTCTTGTTTAACAATAAATCATTTGTGCTTACAGAATTCTGGAGTGTTTTTAAGATTCTTTTACAAAATGTGCTAAAACTTTTTATTTGTAGTTTATTTAGCTTCAAAAATTTTTCTTTATAGATAAGAGTAAACCAACCGAATTGTTGGCAGAGCCCGTATTTTATTTATTTTGAAGTGGGTTTTCTGTAAAGCTTGGTTTGTTGGTATCCTTCTTGCAAGAAGCTACTTTGTATGCCATCACCCCCTATTCCTAATTAAATCTGGTCCTTCAACTTTTAATTTTCTTTGTCAAAGCGTAAAAACAACACGAGAATATTAAGTGCATTTTTATATTTTTGAAATGTTTTTTAACAATCTATAAACCATTCATAAAATTAAATCCATTAGTGTACCGAGTTTCAAAGCAGCATCTATTTCACGTTTTTCAAAGTTTTATTGTTGCATTAATAGAAAAAAGTTATTTCCATATTAACAATATTAAAAACAGTTCGAAAAACAGGATACATATTCAACACCCGATATGATCAGTTAGAATGAACTTTCTGCAGATATCAGCAAAAAACCGCATCAAACAAACTTCACTCATCGAGTACGATTTGAGCTGATGGTTGGGGAATCCCACTTTTAGCAGCAACGGCAAAAAGAATTTAATTCTGAACCCAACGAATGAATTGGAACTCCATATTTCTGTCCTACAACATTCACCCAGCAATCCTGAGTTGCACTATGGACTTTGCCTCACAGACAGTTCCCAGACTGGCTTTTTTTTGTGCGAGGTTTTAGATTTAGACTTTTTCCATTTCTTGATTCAGGTGAGTCTTCGCGTTTTCGATCCCCCAATCCCTGACCAGGAGGGTTTCTTTTTCAGCCGGTGTAATTAATCAGGTTTATTCGTCCACTCACTTTGCCTTCATGGCATGAAACATTCCAATCAGGCAATGGCTTTTCACCCACGGCTAACACATATTGCAGTCTTTGTTCTGCTAAACAACAAATATCCTGCTATTCAAATTCCAGTTGGGCTTTTTTTTTTATGATGCTGTGGCGATTGCTGCTGCTATTTCGCAAGCTTTTTCTGCGGTGTCAGACTGAAGGCCTGATGGACACTTCACCTAGTTTTTAAGCCTATTAAACCCCTGAATTATAAAAACACCATCCTGTAAAAACAAACTATTTCTGCAAAAAATACAGGCTTTTGTTGATTTTTCAAAATTGGAAAATTATTGGGCAAAAATTAGGCGAAATGTCTCGTAGTTGAAATTTGCAATAGGTCTTCAGTCACGCCACCTTTTTCTGCTCATCACTTTTCATGTCCATGGTAATTTTGACAAATGAAAAAGCATTTTTTTTGAATTGTGCTAGTTCAAATACACATCCTGTTTTTTTTTTTGTATCGCGGAATTATATACATCCTGTTACTATCAATTCCGTGATACAAAAAAAAAAAAAAATCCTGTTACTATCGATTTTCATTTTTACGGAAAATTTAAAGTTAAAGAAAAGTTATGAAAACCAATTTAAAAAATTTAAAGCTAAAAAAAAGTTATGAAAACCAATTTAAAAAATTTAAAAAAAAATAAAATCACAAAATTTTTTCTCCCAACTCCCATCTGCCGCACCATGCCTCAAGAGTATTGGTTCAAGGTTGTTGATACCGATTTATTGGCCAAAAAATATGAAATATGCCCGGCGTGTCAATTGGTACTATATCAACAGCTCTGGCACCCTTTTTTGGCATCTGTCCATCCCCCTACTTTTGCCGTTACCATATACTGTTACATTAGCAAACAGATTATTGATAAAGAGTCCGAATACGCGGGGCTAAATACCATTGCAGCAACTATTACGGGCAAATCGAGTTCGCTGAATTCAGTGTCTCTAAACCAAATTTTCGCAAAGTAGTCGTTGACACTTCCGTGATACAAAAAAAAAAAAAAAAAA
>LSSL01000201.1:0-19703 GCA_001953115.1 Smittium mucronatum | reverse complement strand
AACCCCCCCCCCCCGATTTACTCAAGTTATTAATCATGCTGCTTTGCCAAACTAAACATTTTAATTATCACTATTGTAGAAATAAGCAACTCTGCTACATCCAGCAAATTCCCTGAATTCAAAACAAATGCCGTCTTGGCAGCTAATTATGGAAATGAATTTGGCTGCAAGCCATTTGGTCCTGAAATAAGTGGAAAAGTCGTATTCTTGAAGAGAGGCGATTGTATTTTCGAACAAAAGGTTATTTTAAACATAAATTAATATTTCGTACCAACTTTATTCTTTGTTTAAAAAAAAAATTCATCCTGTGAACCCAATTTAAACGATCAAAATATATTATCAATTTAGGCCCTAAATGCCCAAAATGCAGGGGCTGTCGGAGTAGTGTGTTATAATGATAAAGACGGAAATGTGAGCATGCAGATTTCAAACAAGATGATCGTTGTTCCCATGGTTATGATTGCTAAAGCCGATGCTAAAAAGGTATTGGATGAGTTTAAGGATAAAAGTGCAATCGAAGTAACAGGAAACAGAGGCAATGTAATGATCACTAAAGATTCTGGCGGTCTGGTCTCCTCGTTTTCTTCAATTGGACCTGGACCTTTACTAGAAGGAAAGCCAAATATTCTTGGAGTAGGAGGCAAGATATACTCTACGTTCCCATTGAAAAAGGGTGGATACAAGCAAATATCTGGAACCTCAATGGCTGCTCCCTACATCGCTGGAGTTGCTGCCCTATGGTTGCAAAACAGGGAAAGAGATGTCAAGAAAAACAGTCTTTTAGGATCAAACAGTGCACTTGATTTCCAAAAAGCTCTGTTGGGTTGCGGTAGGCCCGTACTGAACGTCCAGAAGGACGGCCAGGAAAGATTGTACTCCTCAGCCGCTAAACAGGGAACCGGCCTAGTTGATGCAGTCTGCATGATTGAAAACAAAATCAGACTAAGTCCAAGCCAAATAAGGTTGGGTGATACTCTAACAGGAAGAAGAGAGCTTATCAACATGGAAATAAAGAACGACTCTGGGAAACCAGTAGAGTACGAACTTAATAACATTCCGGCTGAAGCTTTATCTGAACATGATACTGATGGGGTATATACAAACGAGTTAAAGAGTATTAAGCTTGACGCTGATATAATTTTCAACAGCCCAAGAGTTATGCTACTTCCCGGCGAAACGAAAAAAGTAGAGTTTTTTGTGAACCCACCTGCGAACCCAGCTGAAGGAAAATTCTGGCTTTATAGTGGATTTTTAAAGTTTAAAAAGACGGATAAATACGTAAACGATGAGGCTAGGGATCTCACTTCGTCGTACATTGGAATGCTGGGAGATTATTCAAGGATCAGAGCGTTACCTGATGGGCTCAGTCCACGAGCGCCGTTTATGACATCCTTCAACACACTTTCGGCCTTTTACAAGAACTTTAACCGAATCGAAAATCTGACCGAGACCAAGATGGTCAGCATGCTAAAGGGAAGCGATGTTTTCCTATCCAAGATGCTCAGGGAGATTCCAGTCCTGATTCTGAAACTGGACCATCCCACAATGCTTTTGACAATTGAGGTTATTGATGCAAACACTGAAGAGAACAAGGGGTTTGTGTATCCAAAGGGGATTAATACGATGCTGGGTCGGTCTTTAAGCCGAGGCAGCGTTCCCCCCATGGGAAAAAACAAGAGGTACATGTACATTGTGCCGTTCCTGGGCATGTCGATGAAAATATTCAAGTTTGAAAAGGGCCAAAAGAATCATCGGTACGCCAAACAGAGATCAGACTACGATATATTAGATGGTATTGGAGATATCAAGACATTTAACAGCGACAAAGTTGATTTAATATCATATTTAGGATCAATCTCCCAACCAAAGTTCGATTTAGACTCGAAATTAGCATCTACTTTCCAAAGCGGCAGCTCAGCGGACTTGTTTGACTTCAAACCACGGAATGTTGGGATGATCAAAAACAAAAAACTGTTCGATTTAGTATCCAGACAGTTCCCAACAGCTGATTCGGATGCGATCATGGATATGTTTGTTAAAACGGCTGAAAATCTCAACATGTACAAGTACGATGTGGACTATACTTCAAAACCAAGAACACAGACGGAATCCAATCCCGTGATTTTCAAACCCGTTATCCAGCAAATTCCATCTGGAGAATACTTTTTGAGGGTGAAAGCTCTTAATCCGGCAGGAAAACTGGAAATGAAGCAGGATACCAGCCACTGGGAATCACCAGTGTTTTTGGTGCAGAATTAGAACTCGTAATATCGATTTGTTTTATTTTATTTTACATAGTATAAATGTATAGAGTTAAAGTAACTCTAATGAATTAACATTTTTCATTTTTTTTATATTTTTTATACGTCATAAGTATTTATGAATATGGACGGATCTTTATCTGCAGATTTAAAAATTTGATTTATTTATTAGAATATAAATTAGGATGAAAATAAAAACATTACTTTATGGTTAGTTTTTGTTTAATACCAGTTAATAGTTTTAAGAATGGGACCTTGAGTGATTTTCGTGATGGCATATTTGTATACTCAATATTTTAATAAAAGATTTAATCTATCATGAGTTTTTACTTTATAGCCACTATTCTTTTTCTTTTGGGTAATAAAACGGATGGAAAGTTTTATATAATGAATTTTTCAGCAAATATTTAAAAGCTGATAGATATTTATTCAACCCCCATAAAGTAGATATGCTTTCTGAAACTAATTAGTACAGCTAGGTATTTTTATTGACGATTTAATGCATATTCGATTTTGAAAAAAGAGCGATCAAACAGATTTTCAGCTGAGCATTATTTTTAGATAGTAATTGATTCCATAACAAGAAATCAACAAAAAATTTACCAGTTTTAGCTTTAAGCTACAGAATCCCTTCAAGCCATTACATATATGTGAGGAATTTTGGAGATTGGAACTTCGATAGATATTAATCAAATATTGAATCATGTATAAAAATTAAATTGATATTTATTTTACAAGTTATTATTGTGGTTAATATAGTTTGTGTCTAGTTTGATCAAAATATAACCTATTGATTTTACAAATAGTATATGGATTTGGGTTTAGATTATGTACAAACAATTAAAGTAGCAACTTTTTCTATTTTTGGCGATTATGTATATTATATTGGAGAATTAATCAAATAAATTTGTATAGTTATATTTGGGTATTAAAAAGGAAAAGTATTGTGATGATTTAATAATAGTGATTGGCGATGTGATAGATCTATACCGGGTGGTAGTAAAACATTTACCTGCTAATATACAATCATATTGGTGGTTAAAGTTAAGAAGAGCGATATTTTCATTTCAAATTGATATTAGTATTACAGCAAAACATAATTTTTTCAGAAAAGTTATAGCGTATCTTTTAGTGGAATTTTTGGGCAGCCGTAATAAATATGTCGATTTAAGGGTGTCTTGGATGATTTAACTATAAGTGCGAGTCTTGGGCGATTTAATATTGCTATACATAGCCTAATGATGGACGGTAGTTTTTCAAAGAGCAATAATTACTTTTCAACAAAACCTGATTTCACTTGTAGCCTTTTCTGATCAGATTATTATGAATACTTTTCAATAATCATATAGGTGATTAGAATTTTCATTTGATAAATTCATCTATTCTATAAGTGTCTCATAACTTTCCAAAGTTCTGACTCTTTAATTGCTGTTAAACTAACTTGAGTCTGTTTTTCTGTGGCCATTATCTAATCGGCTCCAAAGACGCATATTAAGACCAATTACGACAATTTAAGTGCGCAAAAATATTGACTAATAGCTTTTTTTATAAAATGCAGCAAATCAGAGCACGCAAAGGAAACTAGAAGGACGCCAACTCAATGGACTAAATAGCACCAAGACTACACAGCCAATATCTGCACAAAGAAGAACATTTAGATTAAATTACTAGTAATTGGATGATTTATTAGAATTGATTTTCGGAAATAACAGGAATTATAGTAGCATATTAGAGTAACCTTTTAGAAGCTGATCCAATGTTTTCAGCCATTAAAATCGAGTTGAAAAAAGCGCATTTTTATGCGGGTTTTCTTTGCTAGACTTGAAGCGCATTTTTATGCGGGTTTTCTTTGCTAGACTTGAAGCGCATTTTTATGCGGGTTTTTTTTGCTAGACTTGAAGCGCATTTTTATGCGGGGTTTCTTTGCTAGACTTGAAGCGCCTTTTACGGCCTTAGTGGACATAATTTGAGTCAATTGATTCTGGGCCCAAAAAGGAAATAGACTATCGATTTGAGATACAAACCCGTTTTCTGTTTGGGCACTTTTTTGTATCTGTGAATTTTATTGCAAGAAAATCTGGTTTGGACATGAGATAAATTAACTAATAGGCATGATGTGATTAGAGATAAAGTTTCTACAGTGTCTTCAAATTGAATGATTCCTCAAAAATTTAAAGACATTTCTGTGTAAAATCCTTGATATATAAAAAAAGACATTTCCGCCATCTATCTATGAGAAAACTAATGGGGTTTGACCAGAAAATGAAAGAAGCCACAAACAGAAGCCAGTTGGGAGATCAGTTAAATCCTGCCAACTATACGCCGATGCAATATTTTTACAGAAAACACTAATTATTGGCTAGTTATTTGGAATTAATCTCTTCAAATGCAGGAAAATGAGAAATATCTTGAAATAAAATTCCGTGATACAAAAAAATGCAGGAAAGTGAGAGGTGTTCTTCGACTATATTGTCATTGGCTCCTTAGTGACCAAAGATACAAGAATTGGCAACAGTTTAGATTTTTTTCGACTATACGCAAAACTTTCAAACCACAACTGCGTATTGGGAATTTCATGAATTGGTTCAGGATTGGGGCGTCTATATTTTCTCGCAAATCAGAGAGACAAAAATAATTTATGCGTCCAAAAATATTACCAGCTCTTGTGGGAGGGAAGAAGAGCTGTAGTATGTAGTACAAAAATGGCACGAGATTTATGAATATGAAGAGCATCTAATCATATTAGCGCATTAGCAATATGGCCGATTTATGGCATTATCGAATAAAAGAGAATAGTCCGCTGTACAAATAGATTCCCACGATGTTAATGGGCCAGGAAAGATATTGGGAAAGATATCTTGATTTTTTATATAAAAATTGTGCCATAAAAGAAAACTTTTGTGCGTTAGAAACCTACCCCCCACCCATCCCTGCAATAACATAATAGCTAATAGTCATTTAGGCGGAATATGAACTAGTCTCTACTTGCTACCTTTTATTCTTTACTAGTAATGCTTTATTTTATTTTATTTTATTTTTTTTACGCAGAATTTATTTAGTAATGCTTTATTAAGAACAAACTATTGGCAGTATTTAGCACCTCCTAAACACAAACAGACCTAGATCCCTCCATTTATGCTGTTTGAGATATCCTTACTTTTTTTTTTTTTTTTTGCGGGAAATTGACTGGGATATTCGTACTTTGCTAATTTGCATATTGGATAAAGTCTATATTTTTTAGCCACTTGCAAATAATGAAGTAGTTTTGAAATATTTTTAAAAAAATAAACAGTTTTCATTAGCCAAAGCTGCCTGTATTTTAGGATTTTGACAAGTAGAAAAGGTGCATGAAAAGGCGATTATTTGAATAGTACTGACACCTAAACCAGCCAATACTCTCAAGCATTCATCCGTTTCAATAAAGTTCCACTTGAACTGAATCTCCTTAGCTCCAAATACATTTATTGGTTGTATGTGTTGTTTGGGGGAGAGGTGGTTTAGGCAGACTAAGTGTCCTTTTTTTCCCACTAAACCTTATTGGCCTATTTGAACATTATAATACAATTGGTTAATTATTTGGAAACTTTTCTGAAATAAAAAGATCCTCTCCAAATTAATATCTTCTCCAATAGATTTTGTTGCAGAATAATGTTCAGCGAATAATAACCGAAATTAAAAAATGTAAAATTAGTTACAATAAAGAGCGTGAATCTTTTCTCGGAAAAACGTCTGGTTGGTCTGATACCCTCCCAATAAGGAAAATTAGTATGGTATTTGTGCCACTCCGAAAGTGTCTTTACAATTTTACAAAACAGCAGAAATCTTTTCAAAATGTGCATTAAACTAAAATATTCTACTGACACGAAAAAAATATCCCTTGTTTTGAAAAAAAATTCAGCCGAATATATCCTACAAATATTCAGATACTCAAAAAGATATTGATTCGTGAGAAGAAAAGCGAGGGGGGGGGGATGACCAATGCTAGATAACATTGTCCCAGAAGTTTTCCTTTATTGGAATGACGTCCAGAAAAAAGTCTGCAACAAACCAGGAATGTTTGATTGATTAATGTACAATCAGCCGTGAAAGGATATATTTGTGTGCGCCTTTTTTTTTAATTCTTTTTAGGTAACAGCATTATCAATAGTATGCGCTGTTGCAAACAATCAGGAGTTAGCTTGTCATTACTAGTCTATAAATATTAAATTGCGAGCCACTTTTTTTTTAAAAAAATAGGAATATGCCTGATTCAATCTATCAGTACCCGCTAATCATGTTTATGCACTAGACTAAAAATCCATCTTATTGGGTATCTGCAGCTGCCCCCCTGCATATCATTTCTCATTATCTAATGATCAGCAAGTGGCATTGTAGAACCGATCCGTCGCGTCTTCCCCAATAGAAAAACATCTGTGCGCAAACTGATAATCAAAATCTTGTGCACAAAAGTAAAAAAAAAAAAAAGATCATTGGTACTAGACTACCGACAAATTCAGTGGTTATACACTATCCTGTTTAGTAAAGCTCCATTTGTGCAATTTCATTAAAAATTTAAAAAAGAAACCCAATTTATGTGCAGTAGCAAATAAAAATCTTTTAAAAGACAACTTCCGTGATTTTAGAAAAAAATTATCAATTTAATTCCGAATGCGGTTTACTCGATTGCAATAAATACTATTCGGTATTTGGCCTGCTGGCACATTAAAGAAATAATATTTCCTAGTTTGTAATGCCATATATTCGTCAGTGGTATTATAAATAGCATACACTTTCCGCTTCCCCATTCGGTCCTCTGTGCAAATCGTGAATAAAAATTTTTTTTTTCCATAAATGTGCAATGCTCATTATTTGATAGCGTCTCATTAATTACACATCATTAGAATATGCAATTTACTAAAACGCTAGATTATTGGCGGAGAACGTATGATTTCATTTGAGCGCATTTATCCATTATGGGAATATTTGCCTACTGGACAAGAACCGCCTAAAAAACCGACACCTTTATTTAGTGCTCCAATTTGGCATTACCAGGCTTAATTTCCACTTATTCTCCAACACCCGACACGACACGACAAACAAACCAATAATATGATTGTAGTTCAGGCGTTTTTTATTTTTTTTCCCTTTTTTTTCTGTTCTTTCGTTCCCGCAACAAGAAACGGGCTTTTATAGCATGCTTTCAGTCTCGCCAAACAGTAAATCCCCAAATAGAATCCAATAACTCCAGATGTCGACATCCAGACTGACCTCTTTTTTTTTTTTTTTGCACTGACACCACTAAGAAACTCTCGTTTATTATCCCCCCCCCCTTTTTTTTTTACAAGCCCATAACTTGTAAAGTCTAGTGCTAACATCTCCAATAATATCCGCATGTTGCAATGTCTTGCAAATCCTCCCAACTGGGCTGCCCCCCATACGATTAAAATATACGGCCCAAATATTTAATGTTTCCTCTCTGTTCAAAATATTCGCTGTTCTGTTCTTCTCCACAAATTCTCTATAAATACTCTACTTTTTTTTGTATGTTTAGCGGCTACTTTTGAAAATTTCCTATCTTTTGTTTTCATCATTCCTTAATAGTATCTCCTCTTCCTCATTTTTCTCGTACATTTATCTCTTTGCCCTTTCGAACTATTTCCCATCTTTTATATATATATATATATTATTAATTGTATTTTTTTTCTTTGATTTGATTTTATCTCTACCTCTAATCTCTCTGATTTGTAAAATCTCCTCTTTTATTATCCATCAACTTTCCACCATGGACCGCGGTTTTTTCCCAAGTATGCTATCCCACTGCCATTTTGTACCTGCTTACAATCCTGGAAATCCCTCTATCCCTTCCTCCTTCAGTAATAATAACTCCTCTTCTGTCACCCCCAACTCCTCTTTTTCATCTCTTCAAAGCTCCTCCATTACTCCCCCAATTCATTCCACTATGTTTTCTGGTTTAAAACGCAAATCCGTAGATTCTTATATTATCCAAGATGATTTTTCTCTGTATGGCCATTCTGAAATCAACTCAAAAAGATCAAAAAATGTTCTTTTTTAATGTCTTTAATTTTTTTTCTTGTACATCTATCTTTATTTCAATAACTATCTTCTATTTCAAATAAATACATTATATTTTTTTCTCTTATAAATCTTCTGTTTCCTTTTTATCGTATTGCGTGCTTAAATTGGTCACCTTAACGCCTCCCCACTCAATACTGTGTTTAACTCCCGAACTGCTGTCTATTGGATCTTTAGTTTCCATTGTCACTGTTTTCTCTTTTTGCTCATTTTCCTCTTCAATCCGACCTTGCTCAGTCTCCTTATCTTCTTTATGAATATCTGCGCTTCTATTGTCTTTTTCATTTTCCAATAATCCACGCAATCGATTTTCTTCACCACCGCCTACTAAAATAGTCCCCGTCTCTATTCGATTTTCTCCCTCATCCTGGATGCTGGGCTCCTGCTTATTTTCAGTGGGCTCTGGCTTTTTTCCCTTATCATTGTCACTTTCAACACCATCAACCGCCATTTCTGAGCTTTCCTTATTAGGTTCCTGCTCTTCAGATATTCCCTTTTTATGTATCTCTGCATGAATCTCCATAGGTATTAATTCTTCTGCTTTCTCAGCACTATCCGCATGCTTTTTGTTGCTAGTATCTATTTCATTAAGCATTTCTTTTTTTGCTTCCTTCTCAAAGCTTTCCTTGGTCGCATTATCGACATCTACTAGCCTGCTTATCGTAGTACTTTGTTTTTTTAATAAAGTTTTTTCATTGCTTCTTTCGTTGTTCAGGAACTCATTCTTCTTTACTTCATTATCTGGTTTCTTTTTAAAGGTTAATGATTCCTCATGTATACCATTTTCCTCTGTTATTTTTTTCAAATCTATTAGTTCCATGTCATTGTTCTTTTCCATAACATTCTCTTTTTTTGCTAAATTATGAATGTCAGATTTCTCATCTATATTTTCCACTGTTTTGTTCTCAATAGAATCTGTCTCCGTGTTCGTGGGCTCAAGATTCAGTGAATCTCTAGATATATTAGTCCCAGAAAGACCCTCTTTATTTACAGGCTCCTCTGCTAAAGTCTCTTGACTCGGCTCTGCGCTATTTAAGGTATCTTTCTTGGGCTTTTCTAGATGAGCAACTTCCTCGTTTAAAAGCTCTCTTTCGATGGATTCATTAGATGCTGCTCCTTTTGGTGCTGGCTCTTTAAAAATTGCCTCATCTTTATGTTCTCCTACTAAAGATATCTTCTTGATGCTCGAATCTTCTTGGTTCTTGACACTGGTTTGCTCTGCATCCTCTGGTAATGGACAAGACAACTCTCCCATAGCATGCACAATTTGGCCCTTCCATTTTTGCGGTGGTGGGTATTTGAAAAGATCATTTGGTGATCCAAATATTACTCGTGCCTTACCCCCCATATAAGATGAAATAGCTGGATAATATTTTCCAAGAAACAATCCACTAAAAGCTACCCCTAAACACTTTCCGTTTTTAAAATATACTAGCTCTGAATCTTTAATCACATGAAGAGGTGGTATATTTAGTTGCTCCAAACTTGTTATTTCAGAGTTGCCCCCATTTTCGTTACCCTCTAATAACGGAGGCTTGATATTTTTGGGCTGCTTATAATCAAAAGTTTTATAGGCATATCTGGCATCCCAAAGTCGCGCTTCCAAATCGGACTCCATATCTGGATCCAATTTGTCGGGTAAGTGTATTAAGCATCCGAGAGTATCGCCTTCTTGCAATGATTCTCCGTACATGTGACCAACTGAACCGTGGAATCTTGTTGGCGGGGATATGCGCATTGAATATGAAAAGTGATCATACCCACAGGGCGCCTGCAGATCTGCCGATATCTGGGCATATCCAATACGCAGATTGCCATTAGGTTTGATCGGTTTGAGAATCTCTGCTTCAAAATAATATGATCCCGAGCTGATTCCATGGGAAGCTTTGGACATCCTATACCCCAATTCATTGTATACGATGAGGTTATCAGGCCCCTCAAACTTCATCTGCGGGGCTGAATGCGTAATATCTGCTTGCATAACTACATTTCCAGGAGGATTGTTAAGATCAGGCCACATTTTAATTGACCACTCTTCAGTTTCTGGGTTGATGTAATCATTAAGCTCTTCGGGAACATATGCCTTCTTTCTGGTTACCATTTGGGTAAAGTTATCAGTGTTTACAGTGGGTTTAGATCTAGCAACACCATAAGATTTATCTGAAGGTGCAGTCTTGGAAGAAACACGACTGGGCCGGGGTCTCTGTTTCTGTTTTTTTATTTGGACTTTGGAAGAGCTACCACTTTTTCTTCGCTTTCTTGAGTTATTGAGTGCTGAAAGTAGATTGGAGCTGCTATTGTTAAAATTGGATAGATTTGTGCCAGAAAAGCTTTTAGCGTCAGCAATGGGTAACAGAGTGCCATCAGGTGAAATATCATACATAACAGCTCTAGTTTTCTGTTGCGTAGAGGATTGATCGTAAGAAGAAGGAAAACGAGAGGCATCGACAAGTGCCCACATTCCATTTTTATTATATTTTGCCTTTCCAGATTCAAAACGACCCTCATCCAAGCTATTTCCGGTGCTATTGGTACTAAGAGCGGATGAGGCGCTGTTTATCCAAGTCTCTCCTCTTGCTTTGGTCCAAAAATAGTTCCAACGGCTATCGATAAATCGGGAAACATCAGCTTTGTAGTGGAAATATGTCCTTCCATCTTGGTAAATTTGTGGACCGGATTCAGCCGAGGAAAACAATTGAGAATTTTTTTCTCGGACGACATTGTTTTGAAAAAATTCTTTGATTTTGTCACTTGACATATGGGTTAGATTAAAAAGCGCGATATGAACCACGTCAACCCTGATAAAAACGGAGAAAATAAAATAAAATAAAATAATGGAATTAAAAAAAGACAAATATCTAAAAGCACAATACCATGACAGGTGATATCTTTTGAATACTTCGTCAGAACTAGTGCAAAAACTGCAATTGAAATAAAATAAATCGTCGCCCAACAAAATCGTATCGTGTATATCTTTTAAACTTTTCAAACAAGCTACATTAAATACAAAATTTTCATGAATTATAAGAAATGTACAAGGTAAAAGGTAAAACAAGAAAATTATTAAACGCATACATATATGGAATCGGTGGGCGCATATCATACAGGTAACAGCTTTTAAAGAGCTAAACAATTTGAAAAAAGATGAAGACTTTTTTCAGGTTGAAATAGTGAAATAACACTGTTAAATTATATTGGCTTACTCTTTGCTGCTCAGACTGCAATACCTGCATATTGAAAGATTTTCGATTTCCTCATCCTTGCTCTGTATTTATAATAATGAAAGAAAAAATATATCAGAATATTTGGAAAGGGATGGAAAGTCAGGTAGAGATTTTACATGAAATAAAGATTGGTTTGAACGACAAACTAACCTCGTGCGTCTGAAAAGAAGTCTTTATTTCGGCCATGGATATGTAGGGAAAAATTTAATTAATGTTTGTTGTTGTAAATTTGGTCAGTATTTACCAAGTTTATATAAGCGTCTAATATTTATACTCCAGTTCACTTCCATCGCTTTTATGCCTCAAACGTTTGTTTGGGCCTATTGAGCTCCTCGCTTCCCAATCCGTCATTTTTCCTGTGAACAACCTAGCCTATAGAATTGCCTCTCATTCACTCATACACCAAATGCCCTCACTTTTGCTGGCCGTTAATGGATTTAATAAATCCCAACTAATGGCATGCAGCAAATAACATAACCTATGCCCAATATATTATGTAAAATACGCCTAATAACAACTTTGCCGATAGTGTATGTGTGCACATTACTGGCCAATAAAATATCTTTGCACATTCATCATTGGATGATCATTTTGCTGCTTTGAATTGTTATTTTCCTGCATTTGATAACAATTGACACCAAATACATTTGGCCTAAGCATGGAATCTCCTAGTAGTTGTGTACGCGTTTAATAAACACGTCTTTAAAAACGAGTCCATGCTAAAAGACTCGATGGCGCCATTGTAATAGATCAGGGTTCAGCTGCAGCTCTATTACATACTTGTTGGTTAGATTTTCTTATTCTGGGCGATTCGATTAAATCTTCATATCAATCCGCATATATGAGTTGTACCATTTTATCCGATGGACTGCCATAGTCTGCAAGCTAGCTACGGAGTCAGCGGTTGGCGGCTAGTTGTAGGGAATTCCGGGCACAAACATCATGTTTGTTTTTGGGTGGATTTGTACCATCAGTTATTTGGAGATAATTGCTGATCATGAATCCAAAAACATAACTATTTGTGATTACTGATAACGGCCCTAGTTAGCGGTAGTGGGTCCCCGCCATTCTAGTTTGCTAAGGGCATTGGCGGATGAATTGTAATTTAGACCAAGATCCCTTACCATTTTAACATGGATGTCTATCATCTGTACAATAGAAGAAATTTTCTTTGTTAGAAACCTTAATATCATCCTTATTTTGAGATTTTTTAATATTACATTTTTCTGTATTCTTAACTAGTTTTTTATTTGAGTATACCATGCTCTTTAAAAATTCTTTTTCGCTGTGTTATAGATGTATCGAAATATTTGGATTTTTTTAAACCAGTTTAAATTTATGATCATTTTATATTTTATAAAGAATAGAGATAGAGATAGATATGAATTCTATAATTATTCTAGCCTTAGAATGGAAAACATAATATGATACTAAAAAAAAGATTTATTTCGTATTAATATTAATAAAGTTTCTAATTTATATTAAAGGGGGAAAAGGATAATTAAAAAATGCACATATATCGTCACCCTCTGAATTTATGTTTCTATGAAATTTAAACTCGAAATATGAATTTAAAAAAAACATGAAATACTTGGGAAATATTTATTCTAATATCTTGATTGAGGATTTGTAGAAAAAAAATTATAAAAGTAAAAAATAATGGATTTAAACTAGGAATACATTTATAAAGTATTCATAATTCATTTATTTTCAACGGATAAAAAATAAAGATAATCAATTTTTCAAAATAATATTCTCATATTTATCACTATATTTAAACTCTAAATAAATACTCTCATATATATCACTATATTTAAACTTCAAATAAAATAATCATATCCCACAAATGACTGTATCTCAGTATAAACTTGTGACAATTGTAATTATACTTAACTAAAACCAACCTTCTTTACCTAAAATGGCGCTTTGAAATTTACATTATAATATTTCTGACTTTCAAAATTTTATAGCTTTTTTTAGATACTTTTTAAGTAACAACTCAGCGGGAAATTTAGATTTTTATCGACTAATATTATATCATGTTATTAAAAGGTTGTAAAATGAGAGCCAAAATATGTAATTAAAATATTTTAAATATTCTTTTCATTCTTTTTTGAACAAAAGATACAAAAAATATCAAAAAATATATATATTCCTTGAATTAATTTTAGCGATTCTACATACTTAAATAAATAGAAAATATTTAATCGTAAAAAACTAATTAGATAACAGAGCTTTCAGATTTTTTCAAAAACCATATTAAATTTAAATCTCAATTATTCAATATAAATTATCGTGTTACTTTAACCTTTTTTAATTCTCTTTTTAATTTATTTGGATATTTAACAATTGTAATATTAATTAATTGACGAAAACTGCTGTTAAAATTATCTGGAATTTTCAAAATCAAAAATTTATCTAATTTAACTTTTTTGTCTATTAGATATGTAAATATTTTTAAACTTTGAAGTTTTTATTTCCACATTTATCTGATTTACAAAATATATTTTAGAGACTTTTAACCCGATTTAATTGTTTTAAAATGGGTTCAGATGTAGATATAAAATTTTCCTTGAATTTACTTTAATCAATCTTGAGCTTAACTCGTAACTTTTTTTTTCTAAACAATACAGTTGACTTGAAAAACATATGTATGGATTATATATTGCGGTGTAAATAACTTCAATTTTCCTATTTTATGAGTCAATTAGATGGTCAGATAAATATATTAATCACTGATGATAAATTTATTTTCTATGAACTGTGCAAAATTTCCGCTACTGTATATTAGATATTTTTTGCTTCATTCCATCCCCCAATAAAATTCGATTGAAAAAAATCAAGGTTATAAATAATTCGTCAGAATAATTTTTTTTTTGGATTAAATAAATCTTTTATTATTAAAAAGATTTATTTTACTTTGTTCTGGAAACAAAAGCTATTTAAGCAAAATTCATGAATAAAGATGTTTATCGTTTCTTTAAAAAGTTTTATGATTATGGAAATTCCTTAAAACAAAAATTATATTTCATTATGTTTTCTTTTTGAAAAAATTAATATGAATTGAAATATTAAACCACTCTTCAATATCTTATCAGCTCCAATATTTTGATTTCTAAAAAAAATTTAAAAAATATATTTTTGAATGATAAAATCAAATAATTTTTTGGCCTCTTAGATTTCAAACTAAAACTAAAAAAAATCCAACACAATTTAAAAAATTTCAATTATAATCGGTATAATCCAAACATTTAGTGCTCTTTTGGCTCTATTTTTTTTAATGTTTCCTAAAAAAATCCAAGAAAAGCTTAATTTAAATGCTAGTTAAATACTCGAAGTAAAAAAATTCAGAAATCAGTCCAAAATTTTATGAAAAAAATTCTTATTTTATATCATTTTTTTAAAAAAATACATTAAAACCGTTAAAAAATAATATATATATATATATCGGTTATTTTTTTAAAAAATGTTATTGAAATTGAAAATAGATTTCCCATCTACATAAAAACTCTTATTTTTTACAAATTTACAAATACATATATACATTTTCATCTCGATTAAAATTACAATCTTAATATATTAATATCACGATTCGTTTTAAAAAAAACTTATAAATTCAAATTTAGGATCATTGATGGTTTTAAAAATGCCATATGAATATTTTCATAACCTTTTACTTGGTTATTCTTAAAGAACATGCTTAATTACCTTTTTTTATAAACATAAATCCCAGGATATTAAATTAATTATGAAGGAAAAAATTTTTATTTATAGTTGTAATATTTTATGAAATCAATTCATAAAGAAACTATTAGATTTTTTAATATGAGGGTACATAATATCAAATAAGGAAACAAATTGAAATTTATTTGAATTTTATGCGATTAATCATAATTTCTCTTAATAATTATTAAATAAAAAACTTTTACTCAGATACAGTAAAACTTAGATAATCTTTCAAGCAAAATTACAACAATTATAAAACAAATTCAAGAAATTCACTCTTTTTAACTTATAAAAAAGCCATTAAAATTAAATTAACAATAAATTTATTTGATTTATAAAAATTTGGAACTATTTAACATTAAATTAATAATATAATAGCAATGATACATTTTTAAATTTATTTTAATAAATAAAATTTAGACTAAAAGTATTCACTATTTCTAATTTTAAGAAACACAACGCTAATTGAAAATATTTTAAAAAATTATTCGCATATTTATGTTATTAAACTTGTCAAATATATTTTTTGTTTCTTAAAAGTAATATATTCATTTTTTTTCTTGCTTTAAAAACTGATTAAATCCATAGTCTTTTTTAAATAACGAGAATACTCGATTTCTTATTTCTATTAATTTTTCATAAGTAAATTAAAAATATTTAATCATTTCAATAATTATTTTGTTTCATACTCACCACAGCATCTTTTCTAACCTTAATTTTTAAATAAATGGAATTTATCACCACGTTTGATCTAGAGCCGGTGCTAAAAGACAAAATACTCTCTCTAATATAATATTATTTATTTGATAAATAATTAAATTGTGATGCTTGAGACTTTTTTTAGACGTTAACTAATTAAAATTTATACATAAATACCAGAATGATAAATATTAAAACTTCCGATTTCAAGTTATAATGTCTTTTTTATGTATTTGTTTATTTTAAAAATATAGCTATGATCGGCGTTAATCTTTCTAATGAATCTGAAAAAGATGGAAAAATCGAAGGATTTTATTTTACCCTTCATTTTTAATTGCAAATACTGCAAAAATTCTGTAAATTATTTTCGAATAATGATTTATTATTATTCTCATATTAATGATTAATATATTTACTTAAATATTTTTTAATATCATTGAAATTATACTGTGAGTCTTTTTTTTATTAAATTTAATTTTTGGCTATATTAATATTTTTTGTTAAAAGCTTTTCCAAATAATTTAATCTTTCAAATGCGAAAATAACCTTCTTTCATAGTTCTTTTGAAGATTATCTTCTAATTAAGTTTATTTGCATTAATTTTAAAGTTATTGAGTGGCCAATAAATAGTTTTCTATATATAAAGGGCTCAAATCATATAATTTTTTTTTATAAAAAAAGTACCTTAAGTCTAAATTAAAAGTTTTTTATTAACAAGTTAAAAATAAAAAAACTTAAATAAGTGCAATTTTTTTAATAAACAAGGGTTTGGTATACTGTTTGAAATTTTGTTATTAAATTAATTCTTTTTTATAACATTTGCCCTAAAAAATGATGAAATAATTATAATTATTATTTCCAAGACATTTAAATTCAAATTTTAGCTGTGCCTCTATTTAATAACGATAAAATTTTCTAATTAAAAAATTAAAAAATACTTATTGATTGTATATTATTTTTATTAGCTAAATATAAATTAAAAAAAAAGGGACATATTTGGGTGAGTTAATGGTTTTTCTAATACCTTTTTCTAGTAATTTTTTTATGTTATACAATATGCAATTCTAAAAAAAGATTTTCAATAACTTATGTTTTGGATAATAAACAATATTAATTGCGACTTTTGAGCTAAAAAATTAAAATTAAAGAATTAGTAAATGAATTTTCACTTTTTTTTCACTTTTTACTAGGGTATCTTTTTATTAAGGAGATAAACATGGTACCTTTAATCATTTTTAATTTTCTTTAAAAGAAATATTCCAGAATAAAATGAAATAAAACACAAAATCCAATATTAGCTTAACAAGATAAGCTTTCAATTAACTTAAAAAAAACAATTTCGATGTTACATTTTACATGTTGCATTTTACAAGTCACATGTATATTTTTATAAACCTACAAATTTTTTATTATATACCATGCATATTTATTGCCAATATTATCAATTCAGAGTGAATGAAAGATATGTTTAGAATATTTGTAACTGAATAATAAAATAAAAATCATAAAATTATATTCGATAATAAAATATTGTGGAATTTTTTCGGTATTTGCGGCCAAAATTTTCAATAGAAATTGAAATATATCCAAGTTGACGAAGTTCGAAAAATTATCCAAATTTTATCTGCTTTTTTCATATTCTGTCCAAAAAAAAAATTTAACATATAAGAACAGTACAAAAAATAACAAATTTTATTTTAGCCTTTTTTTTTAAAAAAAATCTTTTGGAATTTTTTTATTGATTTTGATAATAACATAGAAATAAAATGATATTTCTTGTAACTCATTAATTTTTCGGGGAAAAAAAATAGTAGATTAAATTAGTGAATTTATATATTTCTGATATTTTTTATTGGGATTTTCTAAATAAAGCTATTATTTATAAGCATATAGCCAAATCAAATTATTTTCCATAAATCAAGTTTAATAATGGAGTTTTAAATTAAAATTATATTATCAATTTAATAACTAAGATATTTAATGATTCTAAAGAACAAATATCTTTTTTTAATATTTATCTTTATCATAAAATATTTAACTTATAAAAAATGACCCTTAAAAAATTGATATTTCATTAAATGTAAAATCGAAAATAAAAAGTAATTATAAAAACTGCAAATGCTAAGATATATGTTTTCGAGTATTTTCTGGGGGTGTATCATAATTTCAATTATTTATTTTACTCAAAACCCAAATTTAAGATTTCGCAACTCTAAATTTAAAATTTTTTAAATTGTTATAAAGATATCTTTCATCTAATACAAATAAAATATTTATCATGTGAGAATACCATAAATTAAAACTTTTTTCGTGATAAAATTAAAAAAATAATTCCAGAGTTTTGGAAGATTCTCCAATAGTTTTTATATTTTTATAATTAAAGGTACATCTAACATATCAGTTTTCTAAATTATTTTTTATGGAAGTTTTTTTCTAAATCTTTTTTTTACAAAAAAGAAAAAGAAAAAGAAAATTTTAAATTAAATATATTTTAATGAAAAATAAATACTCAAAAATATAAGTATTGAGTTATCATAATATTTTTGAGTTTAAAAATAATCTAGTGGATATTTTGTGTACTTATTTTTATTTAGTCGTTAAATCACATGTGAAATTTTCATTGGGAAGATGAATTTTCAGTTATATTTTTTATATCGTTATGATTTTGAACTATATTTTATCTAAAATATAATTTTAATTTTGAATATACCTGATTTAAAATTATTATTATGATATCGTATTTCAGAAAATTTATTTAGTATTTAATATCGAAGACGATTTAGCATTTACAAGGATAAAAAATTTTATTATCCAGATAAATTACTAAAAAATGAAAAATATTTATTAAAAGATATAGAAATAACCAAAATTTACGATTTATTTTTTTTTAAATTTTAGAAAATTTGAGCGTCCAATTTATTGATTTTTTAGAAATTTTGTTTTTTTTTAATTAAGTGAAGTCTATTTTGATAAAATTGAATTTTTTATTTTTCGGATACAATATTTACTACTCTTTGCTGAAAATATAAAAAAATTGTAAATAGTATATAAGTTTTAATATAAATATTTCTCGAAAAAAAAACAAATATATGATTTTAAATTCATTTTTTAAGCAATTTTATATGTCTTTTAAGGTTCGTAATTAATTTTTTTTTATCCGATTTAAAAATAAGTGATAATTTTATAGCAGTAATAATAACATAAATATTAGGTAAAATTAATTTCTAGAGGAAAAAATACATTTTTAAAAAAAAATCTATTATTATATCTTATTTTTTAAATCGATAATATTTTTTATCAGATAAACAACTTGTTTAACCACTAATTGAATCAAAATATCCTTAAAATAATAAAATAAACACTGAAATTTGGGGAAAAAATAGTTATATAAATTGAAAAAGAAAATTTCTGGGTTATAAAAATCTAATTTCAAATATTTTTTTCTTATAATTTTATCAATTTTAATGTCTATGAAAATAGTAGATTTGGTATGTTTTTTTGTATCACGGAATTTTATTGTAAGATAACGTCATTAAAAACTATACTAAAAAAAATTGAAAAAAAGAAAAAGTCGTATAGAAAAGACTATTATCCTAACTACAATAAGCTCCTCTGCCGGACTACCGGCTGCGTAACTACGGGAAAAGGGTTCAATCTACCAACCGAAAGACCCCCCCTGGCATTGCTTCAAGTAGGCTGGATGACTGAGGTTACGTGCAGT
>LSSL01000200.1:0-33355 GCA_001953115.1 Smittium mucronatum | reverse complement strand
TATTACTGCTGTTCTGACAGATTGAGGATATCTCTTTTATTTACACCTGGATATAGTATAAGCATTTGTTTCGTAATTAATGCTTGGATCCATTTTATATAAATTGAAATTTTTTTTTTAATTTTACGAAACCTTATATATTTTCAGCCCATTATTTTTACTATTGCTGTAAAGAAGTAAAATTAGAAATGAAATATTTATGAAAATTTTGATATTTCAAAGAGATCGTACTTTTTAATCCATGGGAATTTTCATTCATCAGAAATTTCATCTTTCACTTAAATTTTGGGGTTTATGATGATATATTGTAAAAAATTGTGCGATATAACAAAATATCACCAAAAAATTATTTTCATTCTTTTAATGGAAATTATCCTCATGTTTTTTTAGCGTATAAATGTAATTCCTTTTTAAAAACCAATAAATTTACATAAATCCATTGTTTGATCTGTAAATAAAAGACTTGTAAAATAAGCTTAGAAATTTCCACCTACCCCCCCCCCCTAAACTTAAACATATAATTAAACTACATATTATCTTCATATTATTTAAAAAAAATTGGATTCACTTTTTTCCGATTTAAATTTACTTTTATTGTAATTTGATGCAATTCTTCGTTTAGGTTTCAATTTTATTTTAATTGGGTGCACTGAGACCAAATTTAATTCACTTATTCCGAATTAAGATTCACTTTAATCATATTTGGTTGCACTTTTTCCAAATCGGATTCACTTTTTTCGAATTTTACTTGATAAATGTGAGGTCGATTATATGTTTTTTCTTCCAATCAATTTCTATTTTGGTTCGCTTATTAGCTCTTTTCTAGATACTATGTCTATTATCTTCTTTATTTTTTTTGTTATTACCTTTTTGAATCGGTTTATTTTTAATCTGGTATGTATTATTGGTGTTATAAGGTTTGGTCTGCAGTTTTCGTTTAACCGATTGTTTTTCTGGGCATTTTAACTGTAAAAAGTATCTGCTTATTGTTTATTTTAATGGAATATATTTAGTTTGAGTTACTATTTCATATTAACTTGCATCCACCAATGAACTCTCCTACACTGGTTATTCCATTTTTAGATAGCCAATATATGTATTTTTTGATATTTTTGTTCCTAATAGATTATTTAGATTAATTTTTCCTAGTAATTTTATATTTTCATAGGTTCAATCTGTCATTTTGGATATATCTGTACCATATACACATTTGGCAGTTTTTAAAACCGACTTTCATATTGGTTTAAGCGTATTGATTTTATTTATTTCTGAACTCCTTATTAGAAAATCAGGAGCGTCACTACCTTTTAAATATATATTTATAATAAATTTGAGATTTTCTATTGTCAATCTTGTCCATAATTTGACTCTATTTGTTATAATTTTGTTATAAATTTTATTTATATAGTTTTTTATTGGCTTCTAAGTTAAGTAGTCTCAAAAAACCGTTTTTTTATCAAATTATAATTTCACAAGTTTTATTTAGGCTTTTTTATTGTTCCAAAATAAAAAAATTATAATATTTTTGGTTTAGTTATGATTTCTTTATCTAATTTTATTACGTGGGGGCTATACCATAGCTTTAAATGCAAATATGTGTTTTCCAATTAGATCTTTTCCTTTATGGGAAATTTTCTGTTTTTCTGACTGGGTATTTTATTTTAAAATTTACTGGATGGGTTCTCTTGGCTTTATTGAACCGCTATACCGGCGGAGTGAAATAAAATTTTTAGATATATCAATCTAAAATCAGATTATATGCATTTATCATCTATCCAACTATAGTTTGGGAATTCTTTTTTAATTTATATTGATTTTACCTCGTTTATTTTAGCTTTAAACACTAATGAATGGATTTTTTAGTGCCTCATTTACTAATCCTTCTTCATTTCTGTTATTAATCACTATTAACAAGAAATTTGAATATATTAAGAATTTGAAATATGTATCGGCTGTTTGAATGCCTTTAATACTTATTTCTATTAAAATCAGAAAGAGTTATATTATAATATTTTATAATGATGGGGATAAAAGATCCTCTTGTCTAAATCTTTTTTTTATCGAAATTTTTTCTGTTATTTCATCATTAATTATTATTGTGATCTTTGGATTGTGTAAAAGCATTTTAACTTTTTTATGAATTTTTGGCCAAATCCGAAATTTTCTAGGAAATTAAATAGATACACCAAATTAACTGTGCCATAAGCTTTTTCTCGCTCAAGAGTCAGTATCATCCATCGGAAATCGGGGGGTTTTCACCATTTTCAGTTGGGAAATTTGTTGCTAGTACATTATCGAATAAGCTCCTGTTTTAATAAAACCTGATTGGTTCTCATTTATTATGTGTCTAATGAAATTTTTTATTCTATTGTTATGATATTTGTTTAAATATTTTCTTCTATATTAGATAGGGTAATTGACCTGTAGTTTTTAAGATTTTCATCATCAATTTTTTTTGGTGTTAAAAAAATTAGGGAACCGTCATTGATATCATTTAATTTTCGCATTTCAAGGATATTATTGAAAATTTTCTTTAAAATTTTGGTTATTGTTTCACTAAATTTTTTACAGAATTCGGAATTTGGAAAATCTGAAATTGGGTATTTGTTAACCTGAGATTCCAGAATTTTTTTAATATTTCATTGTCATTTTCATCGATTTCTTTTTCTAGTTGCATTTAATCTAGGCTTTTGATTCTTTTTTATAAGTTTTAGGCTAAAAATAATTGGCTATCACTGCATTTTATCCCCATTTGTGGACGGTTTTGTGTAGAAGCTATTTCAAACGGATTTTATTTTAACTTTTTCTGATTTTATTTCTCTGTTCTCATATATTAGTTGATAAATGATTTCTTTTCTTTTCTTTTCTTTTGATTTGAGAAGACCTAGGAAATATATTTTTGATCTTTCATTTTTCTCTTTCCATTTGGAGTGGGATCTTTTAATTATTCCGTTCAATTGGTTCTTTTTAATATTTAATATTTAATATTTCATTTTCATTGTATTTTGTCTCAGTGACGTATAATTCAATGGTGTTCTCGCTGTTTTTTTTCTTTATTGACTCTTTGTGAATTTTATTTTTTTACTCCAATGAATCGATGTTGTTATTTTTGCATTAAATTTTTCCATCTCCTATGTGAATTTTTTTGCACTCATTCTTCATTTGTTTCCATTGGCTTAGATATTCGCATTTTCGATCTAGGATACCAGTTATTTCTTTGGTTATTTTTTTATTCTCTAAAAAATTTAAATTTAGTTTCCAGGTATTTGTGTTATTTTCTTTTATATATGACAAATTAATTATTTTGAAAGCAATAGATTTATGTTCTGAGAATTCTGTAGATCCAATTTATGCAATTAAAAATCTATTTATGGAGTTCATCTCCAATAAAATGTGACAAACTCTCAATTTGTATCTACCATAACATTCCTCTCAAGTATAGATAGCCCGTTCATTTCTTAACTCACTATTATATATTTTTTGAATTGAAATTATCCGTCTATTTTTTTATGCTATCTCATTCGTAGAATTGGTAATTTGGGAGGGAGGGTATCTGTCTTGTGCCTAGCTTTCTAATATGCTCATATCTTTTATTATAATGATCTCTTTATCATTGTTATAACTGTACACGGTTTTTTTCATTAAAGAATTCCTGTGATATTATTATATCTTTCCTCTTGTTGGGTAAATACATGTTAAAATTTCCATTTTTTTTCTTATTTGGGGTAATAAATATTGTTATGTTGATCTTTCCTTCAAAAAATATCGAATTATGTATGACGTTGTGGTACTCATTATTAATGATCTTTGCAATTTATTTTGACCATGATTATTTCATTTTCAAATAATCGGACCAAAAATAATTATCAGAGTCTTTAATATTAATTTCCTTTAAACATATTATCTCATTTTTTTAAATAGTTGAATAGTCTCCTCTTTTTATTATTGTCAGAAATTCCTTCGACGTTAAATGTCGTTATATTTTTCTCTCTTTTTATGTTCATAATTAAGTTTATTTATTGGCAATATTGAGGTTTGGATAAAATTATTTACCGATTGCTATATCCGTATCATTTTTTTTATTAGACTTTTTTCTCCTCTTGAAATTTCATTTAATATTAGTTTAAAATTATTTTTGGGTTTTGAGATTCTTTTACCTTCTATATATCTTTTTCAGAGCTTTTTTTTTATGATTTATTATAAAATTATTTCTCTAGTTACACTATTTTCGACTAGGATTTCAGGATTTTCGATATTTTTCTCTCGTTAAATATGTTTTATGACAGTTCTGGTTAATTTTTCAAAGTTTTTAACTACAATATTTAAGGTTTTATTTTTGTTTTATTTTTAAATTTTTCTACTTCTCCCAAGATTTTCCTAATACTACTTACTTTTTTTAATTGAGGAACCCGTTTTTGGGTATAATAAAGATAGAACTCCTTACTAATTATTTTTTCTTCTGTAATAATTTACGCAAAAAAGTTTTGTCAAGTTTTTTTATTTATTTCCGGGAAATTATTTTGATTTTTTTAACTGATATTTTTTTTTGTATTTAGGTTTGATTTGTTTCCGGATTTCAAATTATACTGGATACACTCATGGATATCTAGTGTATCAGTTATTTTATAATCTGTTGTACTTTTATAATTATTTGAGTTTTCTATTTTTTGGTTATCTGTTGAATTTATTTTTTTTTGAATTTTTTGATTTGATTTTTTTCTCCAATCTTTTTCCTGTATTGTTTTGAGTGTATCAAATTTATTATTTTTGCTGATTTTCCATTTTTAAATAAGTGCATATAGGAGATGATCTTTTCCATATTAATAATAATGGTACGCCAAATATATTTAATGAATTGTTGATTTTTTCAAAAAATTTCACTTTCAATAATATTTTTACACTTTTTGAAGGAAAGGAATCAAATTGTTTTTTTTAAAAGTGCTTTATTTCAACGATTTCGCCAATTTTAGATAATTCTTCGTAATATTTAAAGAAATATCACATATATTCAATCCATTATAGGAAGGAATTTTTTTATACTTATATTCCTCGGAGTATTCTCTGTTTTCTAAGTTCTTGATTTTTTTTTATCATATATTATTTCAATATTTTTTGCTTTTATTGTGTCTCCTTATTTTTAAATTTGAGGAACATAACTTATCTTTGTGCATCGATCTCGAAACACGTTTGTATATCTTATAGTTGGATTAAGATGCTTTCAATTAGATCATCAAGATTTGACTCAATTTTTTTAAATATATAGCCTAGTTTGAAATATTTTCATCCAAGACGGGTTGTTTTTTTTGGGGGGGGGGATCTATTCCAGCTACCGTTTTAACCATTGAGACTAGCTTTTAATTTTTGAAATTATCTTTAATTTTATCTGATGGGGGTTTTTTCGGATCTGCTGTAGTAGTCTGTTTAGAGTTACGGTCCTTTTGGATGCTATTAGGTATAGTTTCCATCATCAATATAGACTTTAAGTTTGAAGTTATAGTTCCTTTTGTTTATGATTTTTGCTTTGATTTTACATGAGATTTGATTGGACCATTTTTCATCGAAAAAGAAGAGATAGGATAAAATCTACTTTTTTATTGCAATAGATTATAAGTAAAAAAGATAGACGACTTATATATGTATGCAATTGATTTATTGAATGTCAGATTCTTGCTTATGATATCAGATTACTGTGCGGGAGGGTTAAAAAAAGTCATATTACAGAATAAATTGTTAATGATTTGACCAATTTGTCAAATATTCCTTAAAATGTTAAATTTAGGCTGAAAATATCGGCACTTTATTATTTATGTTTTGAACTTTATATCAAATTCTATCGTTGATGCTGGTTATAAATTTATATTTATATTTATATTTATATTCTTGAAGTCCTGTCAAATAATTAATTACAAACAAATAGGGAAATATAAGCCAATCAGATTTTCGTTTATTATTTTTCGGTTTTTATGGGTGAGATTTTTCAATATCAGATCTTCTAAGAAGTATTCAGTTTACTAAATAGAATTTCAGATTTATGAATAATTTTTTAGGATTTCAAATTATTTTTTAGATTTTTATTTTCTAAGCTTAAAAAGGGTTAAAAAAAGCTAATCACAGACTAGCTTAGATTGGATATCGGGTTTGTAATATGGAAAAAATTAATTAATTGTCTAACCCTTTCAGGGCCGATGTATAAAAAATGGCTTCCATTTTTTGTTCAAAGCCAAGATTAAAAAACAATTCTTATACATTATTGGGTAAATTAAATAATCTGACCAATTGAAATAATAAAATCACTAATAGGTGAGGTGCAAAAATTTGGACCCAGAAAGGGATACCATTTTAGCGTCCAGGGTCTTTTTACACTCCGATTAGCTGTAATTTTATTGATTTGGTTTGATAATAATTATACTATCCTATTAAAAAACACATTCCATAATGCTAATCCAATCTGAAACCATATTTGGCGATAAAATGCTGGGCAAACCTGATCTACCTACCGCGAAAAAATAAAGCCAGCTACAAATAAATGGATTGGTGGTGGCAATATTTTGAGCACATTTTTAAATCATTGGTAATTTACCCGTTTATCCAAATTCAAAAGTATAAGATGAACCATTGGTGAAATATATATTTCCCGTGATACATTGGCGGAAATTATTTTTCCACCACAATTAAATAATTCGATATTCTTTTGATTGGTAGTTTATATGTTTAAATAAATTGGCTGTGGATAATATTACAGCCGAAGATGATTAGATAATGTCGGGAGGGGCAATATTTTATCAATTTCATTGGTTGAAAAGGTGTATTAGTTTTGAAAAAATAAATTATTGGGTAATGAATAGTCGTTTTCCGAAACCCCCATACTATTGATGGAAAAATAATGATGATTTTTATTAATATTTATTATTGGTGGGAATAACGTCAGCAGGTTATTTTAAATCCCACCATTGGATTAAAAGGATATCAGCAGAAGTATGATAATACCATAATTGGCTGAAGAATAAACGGGAGGACATAAATAGAAGGCAGAGAATACTTATTAGGATAATTAGATAAAAAGACTGAAATACTGAAGTATATAAAGTAATTCTCAGATAAATGCCGCACTAAGGCTTACAAGTTATTGATATATAACTACCCTTGCCTTCCGTCTTTCGAGACACTCAACCTCAAAACTCTCCACCCATGGCTTACGACCACCATCCTTCAAACAGTGTATTTTCCTCCCGGTCCGATTTCTCTGAGAACAAATTAGACGCTTCCCGGATATTTCCCACAAACAAACTTCCTGAACTCCCCAATACCTCTTATACTTTTACTGACCCTAATAAAAACTTAAACTCGTCTATATCCTCCACAGACCCTACAAATAAACCAATCAAGCACTTATACCCTTCTCCCAAGGAGAAGGGTTCCGATTCTAGCCCTACCAGCAACACAAAACAGCTATACGAGCTATACGTGTCCACTCCTTTCGAAAAGGATTACCAAGTGCCTTCTTTCAATCCTTCCCGCGAAGCTGCTTGTAATAACAAAAGGAAGCTGGTCTCTCCTAAAGTTCCCGTTTTAAAAAAACACGTTAACATTTCTGTTTCTTCATTACTAGCCTCACCAATTAAAGAAAAGGTACCTTCCTATCCCCTCTACCCTTTACTTTTTTTTTCCTGCTAAATGTTTATAAACTATTTAATGGGCTCAATAACTTCCCAATAGTGGTTCTTTTTTCTCAAGATTTAAAAAGATTTACTCACATTTTTTTTAAGAGTTGTATGTCTCCTCAAGAATTTTATCTTCTCGCAGAAAATCCTCTTCTTTTGTAATGTTTTTTGAATATGTTGCAAATTTTTTATAAAATTTCTGCCATCAGCTTATTTTAAAGCCTAATTATTTCTGATATACTTCTCGACTATTATACAAGATATACATAAATATTTTTTTAGTAGCCCGTTCGAATAATTTCTTTTTTACCTTGCCAATCATCGACTCTAAATTTTATTTTCAATTATCTTTAAATCTATAGGATATTAGACAAACTGATACCCAAGCACAATCAGCAAATAAGCCTATCCAGGGTCCTGAAACGAGGAAAAGCTACCTGATGAATCCACCAGATCTCCACAGCGGTAATACCCAGTCTTTACCCATCTCAAACCAATTGCCAGGAATTATTAACAACCAAAGAGATATATCTTCCTTATCTGTCCCTTTAAAAACAAACCCATCTCATTATAGCCTTGATAATTTCTCTATACTTAAAACCCTTGGAACAGGAACTTTTGGCAGGGTATATTTGTGTAAAGAAAAGAAAACTAGCAATTTCTATGCTGTTAAAGTGTTGAAGAAAGCTCAAGTCGTCAAATTAAAACAGGTCGAGCATATTTCGAATGAAAAGCGTATTCTATCGTTTATAAACCACAATTTTATAGTTAGCTTAAAATGTAGCTTCCAGGATGTCCAAAATCTTTACATGGTTATGGAATTTGTTCCCGGGGGAGAGCTGTTTTCTCATTTAAGGAGAGCAGGTCGCTTTCCTACGGATGTCGCAAGGTTCTATGCATCCGAGATTGTACTGGCTATCGAATATCTCCACAAATACAACATCATTTATAGAGATATGAAGCCAGAAAACTTACTGTTGGATAGAGAAGGTCATATTAAAATAGCAGATTTTGGGTTTGCCAAATATGTGGTCGACAGAACCTGGACGTTGTGTGGGACTCCAGAGTACTTAGCACCCGAAATAATCAGAGGAAAAGGCCATGGAAAGCCTGTGGATTGGTGGGCTATTGGGATTCTTATTTTCGAAATGATAACCGGATATCCTCCATTCTACGACAACAACCCGTTCGGAACCTACGGGAAAATACTGGCAGGTGAAGTGAATTTTCCATCATTTGTTTCACATAGCACACGGGACATCATTTCATCATTATTGACTGTGGATGTGGGCCATCGCCTGGGGAATCTTAGTGGGGGTTCTAATGATGTTAAAAACCACCCGTGGTTCTTTAAAATCCACTGGTACGACATTTATAACAAGCTGATTGTTCCCCCGATCATACCTAACTACGACTACCCGGGCGACTCTTCCAATTTTGATTCCTATCCCGAACCTCAGCTGGACAGCGAGCCAGAGCCAGGAATAGATCCCTACTATGATTTGTTCCAAGACTTTTGATTCGTATTACTTAGCAACATTCCTTATTTGATGACGATTAGTCTTCATCCTTACCTCTTCTGCTATTTTAATCGTTAATTTTATTAAAACTCGATAGCATCTATTGGACATATTTGTGTTTTATATTCGTTTTTGTTGGCTCTTTTTGTTTACTTGGGACTAATTTATTGATAAGTTTTTGTTTACACTAGCAATATTTAGCCAATGTTTTGCTGATATTTAGTATTTAGAATCTAATAGATTAGTTATTGGTGCATTTATTTTAATGTGGAGAACTGGCAGTATTTTTTATTGCTAACAGATTATACTGGCTATTTTGAAATAGATACAGTTTTCATACTGAGAATAAGTAACAGAAAGTTTAGAGAGAATAAACACAACAGATATATCACACAACAAGCTTGCTAGAAATTTCACTATATAAAATCAATACAAATTTATGCAAATTCTTCATTTTAAAAATCAGTACAAGCTTGCTACAAATTCAGAGATTTTAATAACAATACCGATTACCTAGTTGGTGTGGAAATCTAGAAATTGGACCATAATTTGGATCTTTTAGTTTGTATTATAAACGAATAGTGAAGCATTCAAAAACTGACGAGAAAAGTCTCTTCGTCGAAATGAAGGTTAAAACTGCTCAGATCAACTGGCACGAAAAGTTGCCTATTTTCAGTGTTGATTTTGATAAAAGATATAAGAAAACCGAAAACAAGATATATTCTGACAACAATAGTACCGGAAATTCGGCAAATTTATCAGAAATAAGCACACCGAAAAACTCGAATACAGATAAAATTGTGCAAGGTATAGCATATAAAAACCAAGGCTGTATACTTAATTCATTTCTATCGAACTGTGATTTTCTTTTCGCCATTATATGAAATTTAGATAATAATAAAAAAGCATAACAAAGCCTAATCGCTTAACAATATGTGAAATAGATTCTGATTTGGACCAAGATATAAAAGACTCGGGTATTTCCAAAAGAAATGAATACTGCTATCGATTTGCTACCGGTGGTGCAGATTCCAATGTCAGAGTAAGTTCGCTTTTATGAAAAAAAAAAAATTTAAAAATATATTCTACTTCGGGTTTACAATATACTAAAATTATACTTGATAAAATAAAGCCAATTTTTTCCAGAAACATGGTGAACTCTGTAAAAATAATATTTACTTTATGGATTTTTATTTACTTTTTTTTAGATTTGGACAATAGTGGAGACAGAAGAAGGAAGTAGACAGCCGTCCATAGAATTCAGGGCTAATCTAAGCAGGCATACTGCACCTGTTAACGTAGTCAGATTCTGCCCTACAGGTAAGATCATTTATATTTTTTTATAGTTTTTCTGAATAACTAAAACCATTTCCTAAAAACTGGATAAATATTTCGGATATTCTTCAAAACTTGTGACTTGTGCTAAAAAATAATGATCGAACACTCTTTTCTCAAAAAATATATAGATTCTAGATTGGCCACAGCCGGAGATGGTTTGGAAATACCCTTAGCTGGATAAATATAAGTAGTCGTTAATTAACTTTATTCTGTACAAAATAGATGGAGCTATTATTATTTGGAGGGAAATAGAAAAGAATCAAAGTAATTCTGTGCTGATAGAAAATTCAGTATTTGGAGACGATTTATCACTACAAGGTGCTGAAGTGTGGAAACCCATTTCAATCTTAAGGTACTCTAAACATTTATTTTTTTTTGAAACTCAAGTTGCTAAACTGACCCTAGACTTTAGAGAATGGATGGGTGGATAGGACACTATCTTTTGTCACCAGTATTGTTTATAATTTTTATTTCATTTTTTGTTTTATAGAGGCTCACTTGCAGATATTTACGATTTGGCATGGTCTCCTGATGGAAAATACATCATTAGCGGATCGATTGATAATACTTCGAGAATTTGGGACCCTTCAACCTGTAACTTTTTTTTTAAAAAAAAAAAAACTAAACTCCTCTTTTTCTAATTTATAATAAGATTAAATTGCATTTAACGCAAATCTACAAGTATAAATTTTTATTTTGTTAAACTTTAATTTTCTTGATCGAAATACCCATTTTGCATATAAATAGCGAAATGCATCCAGATCTTGTCGGATCATACTCACTACGTAATGGGAGTGTGTTGGGACCCAAAAAACACATTCGTCGCTACTCAGAGTTGTGATAGGTAAGCAGCTGATGGTCACAAGTTATAAGTTATTAAGAAGTATCTTTGTCTTTGAAAGCCAAAATGTATACTTTGTATTAGAACGGTTCAAATATATGAAGTCCAGAAAGGTTTCAAGCAGGGGGATGATCTATTGAAGAACATTGGAAACAATTTCAAGTTTTCAATGAACCAGATATTATCTCCAGAGCCTAAAGCTGCGCTAAATTTAAACTCAAACAAACCGATTGTTTCTGAAAACATAAATAAAGATGAAGAAGATACCGAAATGGAGTTTCTTGAGAAGAATAATGCTCAGGATAAAGACAAGAATATTCAAACAGAAGCTAGAATTGGCATTAGTGGGCCAACTAACAAACCGCCAGAATTCAAGCTATTCCACGACGACAATATGAATTCATTTTTTAGAAGATTAGAGTTTTTGCCTGGAGGAGAGATGTTGCTTGCACCATCCGGTATTTTTAGAAACAGTGGGTCTAACCACCTGAATGGAAATTCCAAAAGCCTGGAGACAGTGTATGGATGGACTCGAGACTGTCTGGTCGGGTTAGTACATTTTTCTTTTGTCTATATAAAAACATGAATGTACCTAACTGATAAGAGTATACTCAGATCATGGATTTTTGCAATAATTATATTTTTCTGAATTGGGTTTATTTTTGAAAATAAGACTAATTAGCTTTTAATTTTATTTGGAATAATTGAAACATTAGATCACCAAGACTTCATCTACCAGGACATACAAAGGCTACAGTCATAGTTAAGTCATGCCCAGTTACTTTTGATAGAGAAGAAGATTTTTTCAAAAACGACGTCAAACCAGCAGACTTCAGCAGTCGACCTCAAGGCGAGGGAGACATAACTCCAGGCCGGATTATAGTAGCTACGGCCAGTTTGAAGGATGTGACGATATACACTCTTGATCCGGAAAACAAACTGAGCGAAGAAGCGGCACGTCACAGAAGCGAAGCAATAGTGTTTTTAGGAGATCTTCATTACGGGACGATTACAGATATGGCTTGGTTAGTTATTTGCAAGGGTTTAATAAGATAAAGAGGAAGAGAAAATTAACCGCATCCATCTTGGTTTTATATATTTATATTTTTAGGTCTTCTGATGGAATGTTTTTGCTGATTACATCGTCCGATGGGTTTGTATCAATAGTATCATTTGACCCCAGTGAATTTGGAATCCCATTCAAACCCGTAAGCAAAAAATTCACTGAAAGCACCGCATTTCCAGAAATGAAAAGACAAACAAGTGTGGAAGTTTTGATTCAAAATGCATATCCCATATCAACAGCAGATGAACAACCACAGCTCAAAGATGGTATCCAAACAATAGAAAATAAGCAGATCCAACTTAAAGGTGGTGTCCTAGCAGTAGAAAATAAGCAGATTCAACTTAAAAGAGATGTCCTAGCAATAGAAAATAAGCAGGTTCAGTTGGAGAATGGCCACGAGAAAGAGGGGGAGGAGAAAGTTGGGGTGGAAGATAGTACAAGTTTGCCTAGCAGCGAAGAATCAAATGCTTTGCATGAGAATTGCGAAAATACGATTCTTGAGAAGACTAAAGACCAAATATTTCTAGAATCTAAGCCCGATGACGCAGAAATAGATATAGTTAAGGTCGATTCATTAACGCCAGAAAACATTCAAGGAGGCCCAGCAAATGCGCCAACAGCAGCTACAGGGGATACTGAAAAAGGAGCAGCGGTAGAAAAAATAGAAAGTGGACAAGCTCAAGTAATACACACACCGCAGACTAAAAAGCGCCGAATAGCACCCACAAAAATCGGATAGCAATATTTAGTTTTTAGGAAATATTAAAAAGGAGAATTAGTTATTGAATTTATTTCGAAGTCATCAGAGAATATTAATAAATAAGAAAGCAAATAAGTAAAGGTAGAAATAACAATCTAAGACTTTTTAAGTTTTTTAGGAGCCTGAGAGTTCCAGTAGTAAATCATTTGGGCAGCAAGAATGGCATTGGTGATGAGACTAAGAGAATAACCGAGCAGAACCAGCTTGTTGTCGACTTCAACAAAAGTGGTGAATATTCTGGCAGCAGAGCCCAAAAAGTAGTTGAAAACAGAGAAAGAAGACAGCTGGCCGGTGGTTTTCTCTTTGTGTATTTTCAAGATTTGGGGTATACGAGAACTTATAAGAAGGGGGATAGTGAGAGCTTGAAGAGTGGACAAGAGGGTTTCACTGGTCCAGGAACTGTCGTTAAGCAAATAAGCAACTACAACGAGAAAGCCGCCAGTAAACATACCGAGGAGCTCCTGGCCATTGAGAATCATGATGATTATGGAAATAAAATAATTCTGGATACCAATAAACATACTTTCACCAAAAGTGGTGAAGGGGAAATGGTTGCGTAAACTATAAGCGATGTTGACGATGTTGGCAACAGTTTCAAGCAGAAAGCTGGTCAGGGAAAGTCCTCGGGCGGATTTTGAGGAAATTAGGTTGTAAATCTGGGGAAGTTTGACGATACAGCCGCCTAAAACAATAGCAAGCCCCAAGGCTTTGGAAAGAGCATATCTGAAACAAACGGGCTCAAATAGGTTGAGATTGTCTATCAGGGTGACAGTACAATTTTCGCCCAAAAGAGCGACTATAGGGCTCCTCAGGATATGTGGAAGGAAAACCATAGTGAATCAAAAACGTGCTTCAAAAGAAGGGAGTAGGGAGCGAGAAGAGCACAGTCGAAGGGTAGATATCAGAAAGGAAAACAGATGGAATTGCAAGCAGGAATGCAGCAAAGAGAGGAGCTGTACGACAACAGCTGATAGTATTAGGGGGCCGGAACACAATGGATAGCAGCAGAAAAGCTCTCAAAAGGCAACAAAGCTTCGAGCTTTCAAACAATCTCAGCGCCCTCAGCCGCTCAGTCACTGATTTGATCCTGAGCGTCGCTCCTACTCAATCTGGCCTATAAGCAGTCTACTCTCGCACCTTGACCTGTATGTCCAATAGATGCATCTGAAATTGTGAATAAGGGCGAATAGCGATCAGGTAGGTGCATTTGGCTGCGATGAGCTGTGACTCTAGTAAATGTGATAATGAGGCCTATTGGTTCCTTGTGAAAACAGGATGTTTAGGTATTGACATTGGCAGCCCAGAGCGAATTATCTGGTCTGTTTCAAGTATTACAATTCCACCGCCGTGTTTCAGACTTTATTAGCCAGTTCGCTGATTCAAATTAGGACTGCCCCCATAAATGCTATCAGGTCATTTGGCCTAAATGAAATTTATCTAATTATTCACCTATAAAGAGCTTTAATCAAAAGGTTCTATCCAGTAAATATTGTTAACGTTTAAAAAACATGCCTTTTAAATAAATGTGCTACATACAAAATTAGCAGTGGATAAAAACTGGGTGAAATGTAGTAGGTCAATTGATAATAGGTGAAATCATCCCTAACCCCAAAGAATCTCTTTTTCTGGGTGTCAACTATGTCTAGGGCTTCTACTTTATTTATTCTTCAGCATGGGGGCCTATTGGAACACTGCACTTTTTCATTTCGAATCGAATGAGCTCAGACTAGATTTTTTAGTCCCTCAGTTCCAAAGGGGTTTTATCAAAAACCAGTAGGCCATCCAGTTGAGAAGAACCGATTGGATCCCTTTAATACTAGAGCGAATCAATGAGAATTGAGAAGACTGGTTGAATCCATTAACCCTTTTGCAACTGAGGCGGCGATCTAAGCTGCTGATCAATCTCTGAATTTCTGTTTTTTTTACCAGAAATTTGCCGTTTCTGGGAATGCTAGTCGGATTTATCCCTCAAAAGAAAGAAGCTGAATAGGGCATGGTTCCAGATTGGGGTTTTTAGCCCTTGAAATATCGGGGGACAAGATATACAGATCAACAGTCGTCTCGGAATTTTTTTCAACAAACAGGGGCCGATCATTAGCTCTCTCGGAATAATGTTGAGGAAAACCAGAGCTTCAAAAAAATAACATCGGTTTGAGTTTGAGTGAGGGATTATTTATGAACTTTTATTGCTTTTGGATTCGCTGAACTCAGATGCATCCAGACTCAGTTCTGAAAAAGTATTAAAAAGAGTAATATAAATTGGCTTTTTTCCCTTTTAAGAAATCTATTACCAAACTAAAGCGAAATTGAATCTAATTGTCAAATATCCCATAATAAAAAGATAAATCGTCAGTTTCGGGAAATGTCGCTCAAGAACAAGGTTTTGCTTATCACCGGTGCATCCAGGTTAAATAGATTTAATTACCGTTTGCTCTACATCATACTTAACTTTCCTTTTGCTTAGAGGGATCGGTGAAGCTATCGCCCTCAGAGCCGCTCGTGATGGTGCCAAAATTGCCGTAATTGCGAGAAGTTCTGAGCCTCATCCAACTGTAAACCTTTTAAAGCCTCTCGTGCCTTTTAGTATTGTTATAGTTCTATTTGATGCTGCTTATAATCTGATTCGATTACTTTCTACTCTTCTCATAGCTTCCGGGGACCATCCACACTGCCGTAGAAAAGATACAAAAGGCCGGGGGTCAGGCAATCGGAATCAAATGCGACATTCTTCAGGAAAAACATGTTGTAGCCGCCTTTAAAGAGACCTCTGACACTTTTGGCTCAATCGACATCGTTGTTAACAATGGTAACTCTTGCCTTTTATGCTTTTTCTAATATATTTATCTGTTCTGAATCCGTCTTTTATTGGCCTTTATAGCTTCAGTCATCAATATGAAAAATACTGAGCAAACCACTGTTGCTAGTTACGATTTGATGAATAGCATTAACGCCAGAGGAACTTGGATGGTATCCAAGTATGCTATTCCTTATCTGAAAAAGTCTCAAAACCCCCACATTTTGAATCTTGCTCCTCCTCTGTCTATGGAAACAAAATGGTTTGCTCCCCATTCCGCCTATACTATATCCAAGTATGGAATGTCTTTATGTGTTTTGGGTATGTCTGGAGAGCTTTCAAAGCATGGAATCGCTGTTAACGCTTTATGGCCCTATTCTCTTATATCAACTGCTGCTATGACTACTATCGTCTGTAAAGGCCTGCCCATCAAAACAAGAACTCCCGAAATAATGTCTGACGCTGCTCATCTTATCCTCACTAGTAACAGCAAAGAAAACACTGGAAAATTCCATCTTGACGAGCTAATCCTGCGCGAAAACGGTGTTACTGATTTTGATATATACAACACTGTTCCTGGCACCCCTATTAAGTCTCTCTCTAAAGACTTGTTCTTGGACTCTGATCAGCTCAAAAGACTCATTGCTCTCAGAAATACCTCCAAGTAATCCCTACCCCCCTCCCTTTCTCCATTGATTAGTTCTCTCTTTTTCCATTCCATTTCATCTTTTTTTTTCTTGCCCTCATATCTCTTCAATCTTCCTCGATACTGGTTTTCTATTTCGCTATTGGCTCATTTACTTTGTTTTTTCACTTTATCTCCTTACTCTCTAGTCAATAAAACTTGAAAATACCAATCACTTGTTGCAAACGGATTATTTGTTGGTTAAAAAGTATCCATAATCTTGTTCTATTTCTAAAAAATCGCCTCAAAACGAGTTTAAATATTTTTTAATCCAACAAAAGCCAGCTAAAATTGAACATAAAATCATTATTTATTATCTGCAAGTTTTTTTAAAGAAAAATAAAATACGTTCTTGATACAGTAATATTCGATCTAATATCTTTACCAGAACATTCAATGTTAGTAAAAAAATCATAATTTTTTTTTAAAGCAATTGGTGTATTTGCAGCATTGACTTGATGGACGTTTTATTGATCAAACCAACATAATGTAATACAGAATCAAAATTACCCTCCATTAATCCAATTTATTAATGTTTTTTTTTTAAAAAAAAATTTCTGTAGACTATTTAAATTATTATTTATTGGTTTATACCACAATTACCTTCTATAATTATAAACTAAAGACATTATATTATGTTTTTTTGTTTTCGCCTATTAATAATTATTTTTAATTTAAAGTGAAAGCTTTAATTTTTGTCTTTTAATAATCACCAATTTGGAAATTTTAATAACTATAATATAAAAAAGTATAATGATTAAAATAATTGACTATGATTCTTTTCAAAATATTTTCATATAAACGTATTCCTAATTATTTAATGTAAATTTATTTATTTTCAAAATATATCATTTATTAAATTCAAAGATAAAAATCCATTTTTTTATTTTTTTACTTAACCCCCCTCACTTTCCACCAATATTATTTCTTTTGTATCTCATTAATTCTTTTTTAATTGATCGTAAATAAATTTCCCATTTTTAACCAATTTATTTTTAATCAAAATATCTTAAATTCAGCTGAACTTTTAATCGTTATCTCTATTTTTTTAAAAAAAAAAAAATACAATTATTTTCTAAAATCCATTGATTTTTGTTTTTTGTTTTTTGACTTTTACAGACGCATTAAAAATATACCAAAAAAAAATTAGAAAGCTTAGTTAAAATTTTAATTATATTATAATATTTTTTCATGTTTTTTTCTGCTATCCAAACTTTGGGCGGAAAATCCGATTATCGATATTATAATAATAAAATGCATGATTTTTTACATCTATTAAGAGTTAAAAAAACAACTTTATGTTTTATATTTTATATTTATCAAAAAAGTCCTTATCTTAATACTATATTTTTTGTATTATTTCAAGTAAATTTTTAATTTTTTTTCTTTGGTTTGAATTTTTAAGAAAGAAAGTGCTTCTTAAGTATTTATTTAGTAATTGTTCTCATTACTAAATCAAAACAGCACATTATTTATAAAAAGACGGAAAAAAATTGTTGGATTCACGCTTTAAAAATTTAATCTGAATTTCAAGTATTTTCCAAAAATTTATAGTCTTTCAGCATTAATAAAATGTATTAAATTTACATTTACATTCTTTTCTTCCTTTAGTTTTGAAAAAAAAATCTTTACCTTATGTAATCCTATAAAAAAAATTTCGAAAATGAATAAATTGCAAGTAAAATAGATTAAGAGGATTATTAGTGAAATTAAATTTGATTTTAATTATATATATTTTCATTTCACGTTATTAATTAAGTATTAAAAATAAATAACACTTGTAAAACTGTAAAAATTCTCTTATTAACTTAATCGGTTAATTTAAAATGTAAAATGTGACCTTTAAAATAAATAGGCTTATATAACACTGAAAATCAAACCTATAATTGTTTAATTTATTCACAATTAATTATAATTAAATTTTTAATTTTCATTAAAATCTTGTTTTTTATATCTTATAAAATTATATTTTTCTGTAAAAATCCATGCTTTTAGTGTTTTATCTAATATAGAAATATCCATATTTTGATAAGTATCAAATCAATTAATTGCATTAATTCTTTGATAGCATTTTAAAAGTAATATAATTAAATCATAAACCAGATTTAATTTCAGATTTAAGCAGCAGAACTCAAGAACTTCTCCCTAATAAAAAGTAATATAACATGAAAAATATTAAATATTATTCCATCCACATTTTCTAGAAAATTAGCGTATTATTATAGTTAGTTTCAGTCGCGAATTGTTAAATTTAATTGATATTAAGAGTATTTTGGTGAATCGATTTTTTTTTCTCAAAAAAAAATCTAAATCTCCATTAAATACCTATTTATACAGCTAAAGATTAAGTTAATGAGTTTTTTTTAGGTGTTAAATTTTTAAAAAATAGTTAAAATTTATTAATTGTTTTGAAAAAATATAAGCTTCAGTTTAATTTATAATACATAAAATTAAAAAACTAGAAAAAAACATCTAACGGGTACATTTTTGTTTTACTAAAGAAATATTTGGCAAAGTATTAGGATTAAACATTATAAAACTGTACAATGTAATTTACTTATTTGTTAAGGATTTTATGAAAAATTCATAAAGCACTGCCTAATCCAATATTTAATCAACGAAAATCGATTAAAAAAATTATATGACAATAGAAAACTTACTTAGGGTGTCTAAATTTTGGATAATATTTTTTAAATGTGAGCTAATAGATATCAGACCGACAGCATTAAGATATTAATCGATAATTTGATTTATTATATATAAAATAAAAATGATAGATACTAAAAAAAGTACTGGGTTTAATTTCCAAGGATTTAAAAAATAATGGGTTTTGAATTAGAGAGAAGGGCAGGTTATTATTAAGAAAAATTTGAGGGGATATTTTTCGGTGAATAAATTTTTGAAAATTCTTCGGTTTCTTTTCTAAGATAACATATTGATCTTTTTTCGAAAAAATAACTTTTATTAATATTTTTAGACAGCCTTTTCAATAAATGAGACCTTCAATACATAAATCAGCGCAATAAAATCTAATATAAAGGATGTTATTTTATGAAAATTGTGAAAAAAATATTTTAAATGTATATTAAATTTTTCTTAAAATATGAATTTTAATATTACCTAATAAAATTTGAAATGGAAAAAAAATTCGTAATATTTTTGCATTCTATCAAATATAAGAATTTATAAATGCATTTAGAAGTTTTCAACAACAATATCAATATGAATAATCATTTATGAATCTAGATTTTTTTTAAATTTGTTATTACTATCGAATCTCAAATTAAATTTTAAAATGAGAATTTTTTCAAAAAATAACAGCTAAATATATTAAAATATGTTCATAATAAAACAATATTTTTATTTACTTAAAATTGTTAAATTCAAATCTAAACAAATCTTATTAGCTCACAAATAACACTAAAAACAATATTAAATTTCGTGATTAGATTAGTTGTAAAAATATTTTTTTATATTTTAATATTTCGAAAAGAGCCCCAACTGCTCATCTAAAATAACAAAATAAAAAATAATTTAAACTATTTGACAAAAAGTATAATAAATTAAATATTTATTTATTCCTAAATAAGCTTTCGAAACATCCCCCATTTATCTACTATCTTGACTCACATAACACCAAATCATTGTGAATTTTTTTTAAACTATAATTTTATTTTGCTCGATTAAAAAGTTAAGTAAATAAAAGGCTTAATTTAACTTTAATTTAATAATACATATAATCAATTTCAAAGCTTGTCTATTCCATTTATTTTTTTATCAAATAATTATTTTTTATAATTGTATTTATTTATTCAAATAATTGAATAAAAAAAGGATTTTTTCATATATTTTATTGAATCATTAACAATAATAATTATATTTTTTAATTTAATGCTAGATATTTAAGATTATTTATATAAAATCAATGGATATTCGGAAAATGACTTAAATTTTCTCTTAATAACACCATATTTACTTCCAAATAAGTATTATTTATTTTATTTCAGCAAAAGATTAAACTAAATTTATAAAAACTTAACGAGAAGAATTGGTGCTTTAAGCTCGAATACAAGATCAATAAATTTCTTGGTTAAGGTTAAACTTGCTATTTCTTTATAAAAATTTAACCGATTTTTTCTGTTAAAAAAAAATATTAGTTAAAATAAATTTCGCTTTTACAAAAAAGTAAAAAATATTTATTAATAAAAATATTTGACATCACATCTGGATATTTAAAAAAATTATGAGATTTTTTTCCAATTTTAAAAATTTATAATTTAATTTTAATTTAATTTTTTTAAGATTAAATCTCTGTAACGTAATTTTTTCATAAATTTAAAATTTTTAGATAAAAAATATTTTTATTCATTTTCCCTTATATATAAATATTAAATGTGGAAAAAACACATATTTTAAAATATAACAAATTATAGATAATTTCCATTTTTAATGTTTAAACTTAATAATACTAAAAAAAGATAATTAGATTTTTTTTATAGTTTTTTAAAGTTTCTTTATAAGCATTTTAAAGCAAAAAAAATTATGATAATTTTTATACTGGCATTATAATACCAAATTAATCGTATTTATTACCTTAAAATATTTGTAAAAATAACAAAAAAAGAAGAAATATAATAAATTATTTTGTAAATTTATCTCCATACTTTTATTTTTCAATCAAAATTTATGATTTAGATCAAGATAATAAATTAATACCTAAATTATATATTTTTTTCTTTATTTCCAGTACCAATAATCAATTATCGATTTTCAAACATGTAATAAAGTTATTAAAGATCATTCTTCTCGTAATTTGTATTTTAACTCCTTTGGAAAATATATTAAACAGTTTTTTATCCATAAGGATAAAAGAGTCGTAATTTTTTGCCAAATTTTGTAATTAAAAACATATAAAAATTTTCAACCATAAAAAATATCTATTTTGATTATTATTTGGAATTTTTTGATATAAAAAAACTTAATTGTACCGATATAAAAATCAATAACTCAATTTTTAAGTCCGAATTGTTACAGAAGTTTTTAAATGAAAATCTATAAATATATTTATGAATTTTAAGTTATTAATAAATCAATTTCTGGATATGTTTATAATTTAAAAATAAAATTATGCCATTAAGAATTTTTTTTCCAATAATTCAATTCCATATTTCTATTTATTAGTAGCTTAGGTTTGTTTTATATTTTTACATATTATTTTTGAGTCCTTTAAATTTTAAAAATGCTCTTTTTTTTCAAAAAACTCATTTGAGACCTTATTTTATTATAAAAATATTCGAATAAAAAAAATATATCCAATTTATTTTCAACTATATTTTCATGTTATAACATGTGTTAACGTTTATTTTAAAATTATTAGATATATGGAACTTATAAATTTTATTTTAAAAAATAATCCAGAAAAATCGATATATTACTTAATGATGTATTTTAATTTTTTCCGTCAAAACCCCGTTTACAAAAAATTTATTTACGACTGTGTAACTTATATACTAAGGTTTATTGTTTTTGATAAATAAATGAATAACACTTAAATATTTTTTTATTAGGACCAATTTTTAGGGGGGGGGGGGTGTGGAATAAAGAATATTAGAAACCAATATAAGTTGACTTAAGGTAAACTATTGAGTTATTTGTGTATGTTTTTATTTATTTCGGCCAATAAAAAAATTATTCCTTTAAAATCGGGAATTTCGAGTATAAAATTCTTAAAATTGCAAAAATTTAATGGGTTTAATGAATTTGGAGGGAGGGGGTCGTTCCACTGCATTCAAAAAAAATGATGGAGTGTTTTAAGATTATTAGTTTAAAAAAAATAATATCATGGAGTGTTTTAAGGATAAAATTTCAAATAAATAAATAATAAATAATAAAGTTTTTCCTTATTTACCTGGGCGAATGATTTCCTAAAAAAATTAAAAATATAAACGAGCCATAAATATAAAACTCTTAATTTGGGTTAAGATACAGCCTAATTGGATGATTTATCCCCACAAATTATTAAAAATTCTCAAAAAAATTCGAATATAAAAGCCAAAAAAGTAAAAACTAAAATATTAAAGGGAAATTCACCATGAAAAATTTGAAAAAAAATTCATAAAATCTAATGATATTTATTAAATGATTAAATAAAAATAAAAATTTTATTAAATAAATGAATATTTTATCCAAGAATTTTTTTTGTATAATATCTAGTGTTTTTAAGAAACAAAATTTCTTCTTTAGCCTCTTCTATAAAACTTTCAAGAAATATCTTATATCCTGGCAAAATAATAACTAAAATCAGCTTTAAGCAAAAAAATTATATATATATATCTGGTTATATTAAATTTAGGTATAAAGCAAATTTAAAGAGTTTAGAAAATGAATCTGCATTTATCCTATGTTATATTACAATTTTTAAAACTATAAGCACCGAAAATACTTATTTACGAATGATCATACTATTAGGGATGAGAAATTTCAAATTGATTCAATATATTGACTCCTGTTTCATTAAACTTTATTTGATATGATTTAATATAATATTATTAATATCAAAATTAATTTAAAACTATTCTATTTAATTGATTCAACATAATTATGAAAGAAAACAAGCCGAAAAGTTTTTTTAGATCATTAAACCATTATTTATTTTTTCAACTTTTACTTTTATTTAAACAATTAGCCATATATATGTCTTCATTTCCGATTTTTTGTGACCTAAGTTTTTCAATCAGTCTTTTTGCTTGATCCATTATCCTATTTTTCTATAAATAGAATAAAATTAAGTAATAGATCCTAAAAATTGGTACTTTATATTTTCCAATATTGCTCGGTAATAGGAAGACCAATTTTAAGGAATATAATATATGATAAAACCCAAAATAAAAAAACATACACATAATTTTATAATAAATTTGAATTAGATTATTCCTATTATTATTACTATTATTATTACGCATAATTTGAAAAAAAATTCCCATCTATTTGACTAAATATATATTAAAAATATCAATTCGACCGAGTAAGAAATTTCTTCAATTCTAAAAAACCTTTTTTTTAATCAAAATTATTCATAAACTCTCTATTATATAAAGAATGCATATATTTTGAATTACATCGTTTCAAAAAAGTTCTTCAAGATGCTTTTTAGTAAAAAATAAATTAAATTTTGGTAAATAAACTAAATAAAATTGTTATAAAATTAATTTTATTGTATATTATATAAGCTTTTAGGAGAAGTGATAAACGAAATATGGTTCCATTCCTCAATTTAAAAATTTTAAGTTATTTTTAAGATTTTAAACATCAAAAGTATTTTTTCAAGCTAAAAAAAAAGTATCAAAGCGAGAAACCTCCATGAAAAAATTCAAAATTTTGTATTTATGGATTTGGATTTGGATTTGGATCGAATTTATTTTAATTTTAAAAAATGAGGAAATGAATAAAATATCATAAAAATTAATGATTAAGTATAAAGTCATCTGCAATTATTATATATTTATTTTCAAAAGTTCATGATTTTTATTAAATAAAGTAGTTTAAAACATTTGCTTAATATGGAATTTTTTTGATAATATGGCTTTCTAGACTTAAAATAACGATATATCATTTAATATTAGTGACTTATTACGTTTTTAACTTTAATGGGATATTTTTTTGAACTGGTGAGAAAATTTTCTTCATCAATAAATATTTATGAACCTTTCTCGACGAATCTGATTTCTCTTTCAATTTTACTAAAACTTAATTTCATTATTTACTCGTCATATTCATTCTCTTCTAAAAGCACTGCGCTAATTTACGAATATTATATTTCAATATTGTCAGAGTTAAGCACCTCTTCTATATCGCTAATAAAAGTATTTTATATACCCTATATTTCTTCCAAAATCCTAAAATTCAAATTTAATTTTTTAAGATCACATGAATTTTTTTCAAAATTAACATAGTCTATCCAGAGTATAATTTTTCTTAACACAGTTTTTAAGAATTGAAAATGAACTTTTTAAGAAGACTGTAAAATTATATATATGAGATCTTTAATGTTAATCTTTTCTTAAAATTCAGATATATTTTTTCCATACTTTTAATTAAATCGCAATTAATTTGAATTTTTTTTTTTTGAGATATTACGACTTAAATTTCCAAAATACTCCTTGATCCATTTTTTGAATTAATGGAGTATTGTTCGGTAGAAAAAATATTATTTCTATTTCACCAAAAATATGTTTTAATATCTTTATGCAAACAGACGAGCTGTATAGATTAAAAAATATCCTGAATTTATTTTAATTTTTTCAGCTCATCCCTCATTAAAAATTGAAACAAATCTTCGATATAGTTTTAATCATATAGGCTCTTTTCGACATATTCAATATCGCTATGAGATCTGTTTTTCTTAATCCCTTTGAAAATTTATAAAGAGTCTAGAGGAGGTAAATAGCCATGAGCTTGATTTTTCAATCACCAGTTGAGTTCTCACCTAATATAATAAGTAATTTGTCCTTTGATGATTTGAATCCAGAAAAGACTTTTAATTAACCTAAATTAATGTGATTTTTGGTAATATTTTCAAATAAGACATGTTTCACCAGCATTTAATGTCCAATTAAAAATAAAGTGAAATAATAATAATAAAAATTATTTGAATTTTCAAATAATATCCAATTTCTATTATTCTGCCTTTTTCATCAGGCGATTTTTTTTTGATAACATAAAATATATCTGCTAGCTTCTCTAGAAAACTTATTATAATGAAATTATTCTCTTTTTACAAATTTATTCAAAAATCCTCATAATATGTATAATTTTCTCTCAGTTCTTCAAAATTTAACATTTCCTATTTCTTTACTTTAACATTTGTAATTTCTGAATTTTTTTTCAAACTTATAAATTATTCAATTTTTCAACACAGCAACCAAATTCAATACTATATTATATATTTTTTTTAAATGCTTATTAGAGCTGTTTTTTGCTATCAATTTTTCTTTATCTCTTATTTTATTCTAAACCTTCAATATATTAAGTATATTACTCTCATCACAAAAATTTTTTAAGCCAATTTAGCTGAGCTGCTCTCAATATTCGTGTTATAAAATATACCGATGTTTTACAAAATTGAATTATGGGTTTTTATTTATGGTTAACGTTCTGTTTTTAATTTTTAATAAGTATATATGAATGAAGAAAAAATATTTAATATTTGGCTCATTAAAATTTACTATCATACAAAATTATTTAAACAAATATTAAGCCAAATTAAATCAGAAGTTTAGAAAATTTCCCAATGATAATTATTGGAATTTATATAGTAAAATAATATCGCTAAAATAAAGAATTGGCGAACTAAAAATATGTGCGAAATTAAAAAATAGTGAATTTACAACGCGTATTGATTGAGGGATATCTGTAAAAATTTCAATTAAACGTATTTGGGAAAAAAAAGTATGTACTCTTTCAGTTTCTGGCTATTAATTTGCCAAAATATTGTTTTAACATATCCAATTTTAAATCGGCCTAAATTTTTAATATAATAAAGCCTTAATATATCAACACAACTGATTATATCTGAGAGCTGGAATTTCATAATAAATATTTTTTAAATTTAGAAATAACTAAAAAAAAACTAAGAATAATGCTATTAGGAAGTTCAAAATTAGAAAAATTTTATTAATTTATAAGAGTAACATGTTTGCTATTTTTATTTATTTAAAGGCGAAATAAAATGATATTATCCAATGATTTAAATGATATAAAGATTCTATTCTAATGATAATCTCCAAGTTATTGAATGAATTTTTTAGATTCTTTTCAATAACTTACTTTTTTTTACTATGTAAAAAATTGGCTTAAATATAATTATAACATTACCTAAAAAATAAAAATAGAGAATTATAATAAGCAAATAAAACCCCAATTTACTTCCAATATTAAATTCCCTTTTTTGTATCAACACTTTTAATTATCCAATAATGATTTAGATTTTTTAAATTTTAAATTTAAAAATTATCAAAGTAGTAAAGTAGTAAAACTTTTACAGAAAATTTTCAGCTCTCAAAGAGAATCTTGTGTATCTTAGAAATAACACCAATGAATACTTGAAATATTTTCGCATATTTAAATCTGAGAAAATCAATTTTTATCAAAAAAACAATAATTAAATAATGAATAAAATAGAAAATTTGAGCTTTAAATCCACAATAATTTTAATCAAAAAATAAACACACCGTTATATATATATATATATAATTGAAAAGTTTTTTAAAATGAAGAGAAATCCAAATCCGCTGGGGAAAATATATTACACAATCTTTTTTAGGATTTAATATGATAATTTATTTTGGTTAGGGTAGCGGCAAAAAATTTATAATATTAATTATTATTTGAGAAAATAGCGAAAATATTGTCGAAAATCGTCAAATAAATTGAAAATCCCAAATTTAGCCAGCACACTTGAGCTTTGTCCTAATTAATAAATCAAAGATTGCTCATAGGGTAAAAATATAATATATGATGCCATTTTTATAATCCATTTACCCAAAAAATAAGGTGTAATATTCATTCACTTATTTCTTAAGTGTTTGTTAAACCTCTTCTGATATTTTTTTAAAAAAATGGTAGTAAAGAATATAAATCATCCTCACTTTCACCATATATCAACTGTTAAAATTCATAAATATGTAAAATGGATTATAGTTATTAAAAAAATTACATCACTTCTTTAACTAAAGTTTTCAATATGACATGGAAATAGTTGACCCCCCCCCCCTCCAAATTGATCACTATAAATACTATTAATATCATATTCCAATCAAGTCCTTAGCTTATATATAATTAAATCCACATATATAATCACTGTTATCCAGTTATCCTAAATTAAATATTTAAAAATTTAAGCAAACATATCTTTCATATTTAGATAGCATTGATATTTTTAAGAATCGGATTTATATTCAGAATATAATTTTTTTAGCTTATTATACACAAATTTTATAAATCACTTACGATTTTAGGTTAAATGAATCCAATCAATCCTGAAAATACCAAAATCGCAATAGATTTCAAATTTATGCAGTGAAAATTCTATTTATAAAAAAAAACTTTTTTTTTTTTGAAAAAAGTAATTTTCTCTTAACACTGATCATCATCATATTATTATTTTTAATACCACTAAAAAAATAGTATTTTTTCTAATTCGCTTATCTTAAAAAAACATTTAAAACCCTTTAATTTATTATTATTAAATATCAACATAAATAGAAAAGTTATGTATATGTATATATATATATAAGGAAGTGAAAAATTCAAAGTTAATTTGATGGCCTTTAAAAAAATAGAGAAAAAATTAACTGCTATTATTTATATTAATTTGATGTTAATTTATTCTTATTATATTCAAAAAAATGTTTCATAGATTTAAATCAATTATTATAATCATAATTAAAATTTATTTAGAAAAATTAACACATAACTAGAAAAGATTTTGTATTTCCAATTAAAAGGAATTATAAGGAAAAAAAATTCTAATTTTTTTTAAACGATATAACTTTTAAGAGAAATTGAAATTTCAGAATAGCTTAAAATAAAATTTATTGAAAATTTGACTACAATTTAGGGAAGAGGCTACTATTTATTTATCAATATGATTTGGTACAATCAATAAAAGAAAGAAATATTATCTTATATTTTTGTCGTATAATCAATACCAGTTTTACTAATCAAGACTCTGCTTGATTTAATTTGTTAAATTTGAAATTTAATTAATTTATTTAATTTATTTGAAAAGATTTGAAATATTATTTGTAACTTTGACTATTTTTGCAATTATCTCTTAGTTTTTTTTTTAAAAAAAAACATTAGAATATTTTAATTTTCAGGATATTTATCTCTAAAATTGAAGGTAAAGCAAAAAAAAAGTCTGAGTCCAGATAATCCCACATGGTTTAAGTCTAGTTGAAAGTTGATTTTTTTGAAAAGTCTGCATAAAAATGGTTGTTATTAATAGTTATTTTAAGGGGATCTTAACAAAATTCAACAATTAACCTTTATAAACACCCAGTTTTTATATTTTATGCCATAAATATATTTTTACTAATCATATATATTTTTTACTTTTCATATTATATGCTATTTGAATAAAAAAATTGGCTAATGAACTTCTAAGGTCAATAAAATTATTTTTTTTAGATTATCCAAGCAGTGAAAAAATCTAATACACAGTTGGAAAAAAAAAGAGACGTATAATATTTTTTTCTATATCCGAAATTGGATAATTTAAAAACATATAAATTCTATAATTTTTTTGAATCAAAACACAAAAAAATTTCATTAAAAAAGATATCAGTACCAAAGGAGTAAAAGCTATGCCCAATTAACCTTTTGAAGAGATTTCAGAAAGTTTTTTACAAACCTCAATTTTTATTATGAGCTGACAAATATGATTTTTTCTGTAAAATTTTTTTCATTTTCAGGGTCTTTATCTTTTTTGATTTGTAATTTGTGATTTGATTTTAAATAATAATATTTTTAACTGTGGTTTCAATTCACCGGTGGTTGTGACGCTAAATTCATAAATAAAAACATGTATTAATGGATTTGAATTTTTATAGCTTGGTCATTTACGTGAATGCGAAACCTTATAAAATTAAAATATTATTGTGGTAATAAAGCATTAAAACCAAAACAAAACAAACTTTGAACTTTCCTAATTTAAAAGATTTATAAATGTTTATAAAAAAAGATAGATGCATAGTGTGTGAAAACTAAAATTTATTTAAATTTAAATTTAAAGTTTTTTTTTAGTTCTTTTTGTAGAAAAGCAATATTTCTTGTAAATAATACTATAAATGTTCTCTAATATGCTTCATTTAACCTTTTTTATACAGTTAATAAATTGAAACAAGCTTTTTTTTTTTTTTTTTTGCGCAGAATTTATTTTTGAAACAAGCTTTGAAGCATAATTTATCCATAATTGCATAAAGTCGAACTCAATTAGTGGTATAAATAGATACCTGATATACAAGTCATTAAAAAAAAGTCGAAAAACATGATTTTTGGCGGTAGTAATAGACTAAATACTATGAATATTCTAGATTTAAATTTTTAGAATTTAATAAAGAAAAAATCATGAAAAAACCTTGATAAAAGATGGCTGAAAGCATTAATGAACCGTTGCATGTAGCCAAAGGGGTTATGTGCGTGTTGGTATTATTATTCGTGTTCCTTTGGTTAACAAGTTATTATTCAGATGGAAAGTTTTTTTGTAGAGTAGGACAGTACTTTCTAATTTATTTAATATTTCTTTAGCATAGCTTTTAATTGAGATAACTTTTTAAAAAAAATGGTGATAGTAAAAAAAAACTAGGGCATATAAATAAAAAAAAGTGGCACATATAAATATAATCATGGTATAAAATAGATCTTACAATAAAATTCCATGATTCAAAAAAAAAAAAGGTATAAAATAGAAAATAGGGTATTTGAAAAAGACGATTGCGGCATTTAGCGAAGAATCCCTAATTAAAGTAGATATTGGAATAAACTGATGTTTTTTTCTCCATGGATTACATATTGGAATAAACTGATGTTTTTTTCTCCATGGATTACATATTGGAATAAACTGATGTTTTTTTCTCCATGGATTACATATTGGAATAAACTGATGTTTTTTTCTCCATGGATTACATAAAAACAGCCTATTTTATAGATTTTCTGTAAAAGAATGAATATTTTGAACATTAATTAGGACAAAAAATCAGGCAGGCTTCGACTTGGGCAATTTCAAGGGAATTAGGGGTTGGTTTTCAAATGCTGGATTGGCTCCAAGAATCACTAGTTTGCGTGTTTTGGCTCTTCAAAAGCGAACTCCGTGTAAAAAAAGCCAAGTTTGGCTCAGCGGAAACAGCTGATGTTCTGAAAGGGCCTGAAAGGGTCTGATTTGATCTGATCTGATCTGGTCAGGTCAGGTCTAGTCAGGTCTGGTCAGGTCAGGTCTGGTCAAATATTCTCCTAGCCCCGCTTGCTTATTCTCCGGCCTGTAGATTTCAATTAGCTATGCTGCCTTTCAAAATAGGCAGATAATCAGATCGTTACTCGGTGCCACTCCACCAGTGAGTGGAAGGACAGGGCTATTATTTTCGGTTGCAGTAATCAGCCAACAGATTATCTTGCTTTTCAAATCAGCCCCAGTGCTGCGGCTTTTAGACCAATACATATAGACATTTCTCGTGCGACAAACCATAGAATATCTTTCTCTGGTTGAGCATTTGAGTATATTTATGCAGTCAAGAAACCAGGAAGTCTAGACGCATATCCCCAAGTTCGATAGCATTAAAAGGGCTGAATCGCCCTTCTTGTAAACTCCATTAGTTAATCTCTATCCAAGACCAAGTACTTTTATCCCAAAATGTCTCTTAGAAACAAGGTTTTATTTATCACTGGTGCCTCAAGGTAATTATTATTTTCCTGTGCTTCTTTTCATACTCTCATTATGACTGTATTTTTCCAGAGGAATCGGTGAAGCTATAGCCCTCAGAGCCGCTCGTGATGGTGCAAAAATCGCCGTTGTTGCAAAGACGACTGAGCCCCACCCAACCGTAACTATAGCTTTTATAATTATGTGACAATCCTTGTTTCATTTGTTCTGATTCATTGAAATTCTGTTTTTTTTTTAAAAATATTTTATTAGCTGCCTGGAACCATTTATACTGCTGTTGATAAAATCAAGAAAGCTGGAGGGCAAGCTATAGCTATCCAATGCGATATCCGTTTTGAAGATCAAGTTGTTGCCGCTTTTAAAAAGACTTTTGATGCTTTCGGTGGAATCGATATTGTTGTTAACAATGGTAAGCATATTTTCATGCCATTTTGATTTTTTTAGCTCTTTGATTCCCATTTAAACCCGAATTGGTTTTTTTGCGAAAAAAAAAAAAAACTACAATTTATGTAAATAGCCTCTGCAATCAACTTGAAAGGCACCGAGGAAACCAGTGTTTCTAGATATGATTTGATGAATGGTATTAACGCCAGAGGAACCTGGATGGTATCCAAATTTGCTATCCCTTATTTGAAAAACGCCCAGAATCCTCACATTCTGAACCTTGCACCTCCTCTGTCTATGGAAACTAAATGGTTTGCACCCCACACAGCCTACACCATGGCTAAATATGGAATGTCTATGTGCGTTTTGGGCATGTCTGGCGAACTGTCGAATTACGGAATCGCTGTGAATGCATTATGGCCATACACTATGATTTCCACAGCTGCCCTCGTAATTGCTGCCTCCGAATCTCCTGATATCAGGGCCAGAACTCCCGAGATAATTTCCGATGCCGCACATATTATCCTCACCAGCGACAGCAAGAAAAACACCGGGAACTTCTACCTTGATGAGTTGTTTTTGCGTGAAAACGGTGTAAAAGATTTCGATAAGTATTCAGTTGTTCCTGGAACTAAGCTAGAGGATTTGTCACTCGACTTCTTTTTGGATTCAGCCCAGGTGCAGAAGCTTTTCAAATTAAGACAGAACAGCAAACTTTAGTTTATCTTTTTTTTTTTTTCTTTCAACAACCTTATTTAATAAAGCCTGCTTTCTTTTACTATTAACGGATCAACCAACCAATAACATTTAACCGCTAACATACTCATTCATTCCTTTTTATATTTGCCTTTGTATAAATACTCACATTATAGTTTTGTTTATTCCTTGCATTTATCTTTTTACACATTTGGAATTGATAGTTGTTATTATGTAGATAAATGGCAAGTTTAATATTGATCCAACCCACTGCATTATCCAAGAGTATATATGATGTCTATGCATTTTTACGAAAACCGAGCTCATTGGTGGTTGAGGGTTATTATTTAAAGCTAAATCGTTATAACTACACTCATTATATACCCGCTCAGATTGTAAAATACTCAATCTGTCTATGGTAATTGACGTTATCTTACAATAAAATTCCGTGATACAAAAAAAAAAAGAAATCAAACACAGAGCCAAAAGAGCTCAGACCTAAACCACAGCAAAGCTTTTCGTTCTTTGTGGTATACTCAGATATTTGTTTGTAAGGTAATTTTGTTGCTATTAGGCGAGTGGCTGAAATAACCCAATTGCTGTTCTTATCCCAAATTGCTCGACTATTCGTCTATTGCTGTTTTGGCTACTTTTTAGGCCAACTAATTTCTATTCGCAAAATAAAAGTATTATCCAGATTCCTATTCGTTGGCATCCTTAAAAAGGATCAATGAATTTTCACAAGCATGGAGTTGGGCCAATTAAAAAGAGGGGGGATTTGAAGAGCAGCAAAATTCAGAATCAGGAAATTATGAAACGATGGGGCCAATAGAAGACCTAATGGTGGGGCAGAACGAAAGGGAATTCAGGGGGCAGGAGGGTTGGCGGAGAGTGATTGGCAACAGCAAACAACCGGGCAAATATATCTGCAGAGATTAACAGACACTGACTCGGGTTTAGGAATTACAGGGGGGAAATATCTGCTAGCGAACTGCAATTGCGTGGAAATCCCAATCAGTCGAGTAGAGAATAAATAAAACTACTGCGCGGAAATCGCCACACAAAACGATATTGTTTTGCCGGGGTTTGGGGGTTGTTTCTCGGGACGAGTATCTGTCAAATTAAGGGTCCAGACTGATAAGCAGATTAGCGGGGGTGGGGTGGGGGGGGGGG